>JAVSCE010022064.1:0-18286 GCA_032199065.1 Smutsia gigantea | reverse complement strand
TCATCAGACTTCTCAGAAGAAACCTTACAGGCCAGAAGGGGGTGGCATGATGTATTTAATGCAATGAAGCAGAAGGGCCTTGAACCAAGATTACTTTATCTGGCAAGATTATCATTTAAATCTGAAGGAGGGATTAAACAATTCCCAGATAAGCAAAAGCTAAGAGAATTTACCTACCACAAACCATCTCTACAGTGTATTTTGGAGGGACTGCTATAGATGGAAGTGTTCCAATGGTTTAATAGCTGTCATCAGAGGTAATAAAACCACAATAAAGAAAGTAGAACAGCTAATTACTAAGAAAATGCAAAATTAAATTAATTATCCCCAAAGTCAGTCAAGGAATAGACAAACAGTACAGAATATGATACCTACTATATAAAGAATGGAGGAGGAGGAAAAAAACAAAAACAAAAAAAGAACCTTTAGTTTGTGTTTATAATAGCATATTAAGTGAGTTAAGTTAGACTCTTAGATAGTAAGGAAGTTAACCTTGAACCTTTGGTAACCACGAATCCGAAGCCTGCAATGCCAATAAGTACATACCTATCCATAATCACCCTAAATGTAAATGGACTGAATGCACCAGTCAAAAGACAAAGAGTCACTGAATGGATAAAAAAACAAGACCCATCTATATGCTGCCTTCAAGAGACTCACTTCAAACCTAAAGATATACACAGACTAAAAGTGAAGGGATGGAGAAAGACATTTCATGGAACTAATAGGGAGAAAAAAGCAGGAGTTGCAGTACTTAGACAAAATAGACTTCAAAACAAAGAAAGTCACAGGAGACAAAGAAGGACATTACATAATGATAAAAGGGTCAATCCAACAAGAAGATATAACCATTATAAATATCTATGCACCCAACACAGGAGTACCTACATATGTGAAACAAATACTAACAGAATTAAAGGGGGAAATAGAATGCAATGCATTCATTTTAGGAGACTTCAACACACCACTAACTCTGAAGGACAGATCAACCAGACAGAAAATAAGTAAGGAGACAGAGGTACTGGACAACACACTAGAACAGGTGGACCTAACAGACATCTACAGAACTCTACACCCAAAAGCACCAGAATACACATTCTTCTCAAGTGCACATGGAACATTTTCAAGAATAGATTATATACTAGGCCACAAAAAGAACCTCGGTAAATTCAAAAAGATTGAAATTGTACCAACCAGCTTCTCAGACCACAAAAGAATGAAACTAGAAATGAATTATGTAAAGAAAATGAAAAATCCCACAAACACATGGGGCTTAATAACATGCTCCTAAATAATCAATGGATCAATGACCAAATAAAAACAGAGATCAAGCAATATATGGAGACAAATGACAACAATAATTCAACACCGCAAAATCTGTGGGACGCAGCAAAGTCCGTGCTAAGAGGAAAGTATATTGCAATACAGGCCTACCTCAGGAAAGAAGAACATTCCCATATGAGCAGTCTAAACTCACAATTAACAAAACTAGAAAAAGAAGAACAAATGAGACCCAAAGTCAGTAGAAGGAGGGACATAATAAAGATTAGAGCAGAAATAAATAAAATCGAGAAGAGGATCCAATGAGAGAGAATTCTCAAAAAAAAAGAAGTTACAGTCAATAGGACATTGGATCACTTGTCTTTAGATATGAAACCCACCATCCCAGGACAGAGGCGAGTCAGGGAGAAATCTCACTGACCAAACTGAGGTAAGAAATGCCACCAAATTCAAGGCACTGTCAGACCCCCAGCCCCTCCCCAGAGTACAGGGATCTACTCCAAGCTTGTAGGAACACAATTTGGAAAATGAAGGCTTGCAAAAGACTGCAGGGCAACAAAACAGTCCCTGATTTGTTCTTTATCAAAGGGGGGACCTTAACTAAAGACACTGACCAGACAAGCCATCAATTTATCCTTTAAACCAAATATAGTGTCTTATGCGATGATGAGACAAGTAGACATGAACCTGATGGATGAGCAGCATCATACCCACCTGAAGAAGACGCTCTCCCAGAAGGCCCAGCAGGGTGGGATATGGGGTGATGCAGGTGAGGACTTGAGCTCTGGGGCCACAGCCTGGACCAGTCACTTAACTTCTCCAAGCCTCAGTTTCCTCATCTGAAAATGGAAATAACCAACCCCACCTGCAAGGTTGTGGCCAGGTCCAAGGAGATACCATAGATGAAGCATTAACTTAAGACAGCCTGGCACAGAGTCAGGTTCAATAAATTATCAGCACATCTAATCAATAGGAATTATAAACAGGTTGAGGAACAAGCTAAAGTTCTGTGCATCTTAAAGACATGCTGAAGGAAAGACAAAGGCCAGAAAAGCAAAAGACCCTGAGAAAAGTACATCACAGCAGACCATTCTGATGTCTGTCTATGGTAACAGGAGCTAACATATGGAAAGTGCTCCATAAGCCTTGGTGCTCCAGGTGGCATCACTGCTCTGTGACTATGCAGGTCTCAGGCAGTATGAACATGGATGTCCTCATGCCACCTGCTAGACAGGCTTCTGATTCCATCTGCAAGTGAAGGCAAGAGGAGCTTGGTCATATGGAACACAAATTACCCGAGGAGATACAGATCTGTGTAATCCTGGTATGGGCAGAAGGAGTGATCCTACAAACAAGGTGATCAAGAGATACTCAGGACTATGGAGAAACTGGTCAGAAAACTAGGGAAAGGCCTGGGAGAGGGACCAGAAGACATAGGTCCTAGAACAGGCCCTGAGACTTTGGCCGCATGTCTTAACATCTTGGGCCTGAGTTTACTTTTCCTTCCAGTGAATAAAGCAATCCCTGTCCTGTCTTTCTCCCTGAACTTGAAGGGGATCAATAAAACGATGGAAAAAAAAATACAAAGTCCCCAAAAAATAAAAATAAAAAAAATTAAGTCCCCAAAAAAGGATGAAAGAAAAACTATTAGGAAAAGTATTTTCATCATAGCTGTACCTCACAGAGGATTAAGGTAATAGTTGTAAAGTAAAAAAGAACTCTTATAAATTAATTTTTTAAAGTCAAGGTTTACTCTAAAGAAACAGGTAGAAAGCACTGGCAATCTGCAAAAGAAGAAATGTAAATAGCCAGTTAGCATTTGAAAATACAGTCAGCCTTACTAGTAAGCAAAGAATAAGAGACATCAAGTAATGGGAATTTTGTTGTTTGCTTCTTGCTCAGCACAGATGAGAAACCTGGCAGTTCCCGCGGTTGATGGTAGTGTTGGGGATTCGTTATTCTCTTGCATCATCATGGGAGGATGAATTGAATTGGTACCGCTTATCTGGAGGGCAGTTTGGTAACCTCTGTCAGGATTAAATGTGCATACACTTTTGCCGTCACACCGATTATCCTGGGAACTAATCAGAGAGTTGTGCAAAGGGTACATGAGGTGTTCATCAGAGCATTGTCTAAAACTGAAGATCGGAAACTGCTTAAATGTCCTCTATAGGTAATTGGTTAGCTAGTGGAAGTCTATGAAGTCAGCATGAAGGATGATACACATCCAAATTCACTGACACAAGATTCCCCCCGCCCTCACTACTGTTGACTGAAAACTAGATAGAGTATCATCCTGGTGCGTGTGTGTTGTGTGTTTTGGGTGTAAGTGTATATACATGCCCACACAGGTGCTCTCTAGAAACTGTTAACAAGGATTATCTCCTGAGTGGTAGGATTTGGGGGAAATTTTTGCAGTCACCTCTACACTTATAGATGACTAGGTATTATGTAATAATGATAACTAGGAAAATGAATTAGAAAAATCAGTAGTAGTTCTAGTTTGCAGTGTATTGTGACATCTGAGAGCACTAGGCTGTGCCTGCAAGGTATTAATATATTTGGTTTTTAGGTAATTAAGGCTGCAGAAGACAGTGCATTGCAGTATATGAACTTCATGAATGTCATCTTCGCAGCACAGAAACAGGTGAATTGAGAGCATTCTTTTTAAAGAACATTTGATTCATAATGAAGGAATTTTATTTTCTGAATGGCCTACTTGAGAGGTATTCTGACTAAATGGCCATATTAATGGGTTAGGAACCTGGAATTTGTATTTTGTACTAGTCATTTCTTTATTTTGGGTCTGGGACCCCATGAAAATCTGATGGATCACTGGAAAAATGTGCACTTATATAGTTTTTGCATATGGTTCCATGGTATTTGTGTAACCCCTTTTATCTTGTTCTTAGACCCCCAGCTAAGAATTCCTAGTTTAACAGCATGCTGCATACCTTGCCTCAATTTCTGTCTCTTTGCTTTAAAGAAGGTCTTATAAAGATTTGAAATTTTTACTCTCCAGATAACTGAAATATCCAGATGAATATCACAAATATATTTTCTTTGTTGATATGTTTTAAAAAAAACTTTCTTAAAACTTCAGTGTTAGCCTAAAATGCTGCCATAGCCATGCATAATATTCTCCCTTTTGGAGGAGCAACATGATGTCATGAAAAGACTAGGGGCTTTGGGGACAGGCAGACTGGGGGTGACAGCACTGCCTCCCCCTGCTCTGTGACCACAGCCTGGCCAAGGCCTTGGTGCTTCAGATGTAAAATGCAAATCAAGTATCTACCTTATAGAGTTATTGTGTATATAAAATAGAGGCCGACAAATAGTAGTTTCTCTGTATCAGATAGTCATTATTGTTATTATTCCTATAATATTTTTGGAATGTTCATTTCAGAATATTTTGATTGATGCCTGTGTTTTAGACTCTGATTCAGGACTCCTGCAACAGGTATGTTTTAAATGAATGAGTGATATTGGTGACTGTGGAAGCATGGTGTGTTCCTAGTGTTAAATGCCTTTCACTAATCTTCATGGATTTTTAGGGATTAATTTGTATGATGATATAGATTAGAGAACTGACATCCCTCTGGGCCCTTTGAAATGTTTATTTATATTTTAATTAACAACTTAATTGACTTTTTAAAAGTGATTCACACATTAAAATGAATTCAAGCAACACAGACATTTTTTAAAAGTGTAAAAATAAAAACCTTTAAATCCTGTCATCCAAAAACTATCATCGTTAATACTGAGTGAAGAAAATGACATATCGATATCTCTATAGATAGATAGAAGAATAGATACTAAGCTGAGAATTTTATAAAAATAAGAACATACTCCAGGTCTATGCTGTCCTGTATGGGAGCCATATGGCTACTGAGCTCTTGAAAGGAGTCTGGTCTGAATTGAGATGTGCCATAAGTGTTTACACACTGAATTTCACAGACTAATATAAAGGCTAGAATGTAAAATATCTTGTTAATTTTTGTATTGATTACATGTTAAAATGATAATACTTTGGATATACTGAGTTAAGTAAAATGTGCTATTAAAGTTAATTTTATCTTTTTCCTTTTTCATGTGACTAGAAAATTTTAAATTACATATGGTCCTTGCATTGTGTTTCTCTTGGGCAGCACTCTTGTTGCTTTTTAATCAAACAGACAAAGTTATAATTCAACCAAAAAGGGGGGAGAAAAAGAAAGTTAGGCTGAAGAAATTACCGAAGTTTTGATAAATGTTTTTTGACCACAAGAAGTAATATTTTCTAAAAGATCAGGTAAAAGCACAAAACTGGAAAACCATGAGTAGAGGTTACTGCTGGGCATGAGGAGTAGGGAGGGAGATGCATCTGGCAAGTACGTCAGCTCCAGAGCTCCTGGAATTATTCTATATCTTGAGTTCGATGGTAGGAACATGGTGTTTGCTTTATTATTTAAACTGTATGTACATGTTATGTATATATACTCTTGCACATATGGTTATATTTCAGTTTTTTAAAAAATCAGGGAGGCTGGATACATTTGTTAGCTGCACACTTCCATCTACACAGTGTCTGCTGACTCTCAGAAGACCTTGCCTGTGCCATGACGTTACGAGCAGCTCTGCCTCTGGACCCCACATTTCCATGTCTAGGCCAGTCCCTGGCATTCCTCTCAGTTCCAGACTTGCACAGGCACCTGCTTCTGCAGGATCTCCCCTTGGACATCTAGCAGGCACCTCAAGTTTAACAGGTGCAAAGCAAGACTCAGTTCCCCATGCTGCCTCTGCCTCCTTGGATGGCCCAGTCAGTAAGGGGCAGCACCATCCATCAGCAGCTTAGGACAAAAACCTGACTTGTTTCTTCTCTTCCTCTCCTTTCAGACCCATTAGCAAGTCCTGTTAATTTTTTTTAATATAATTTATTTTGGTATCATTACATGTGCAATATTATGGTTATTAAACTACCCCTTCATCAGGTCCCCACCACCAACCCCATTACAGTCACTGTCCATCAGCGTAATGAGATGCTATAGAATCACTACTTGTCTTCTCTGAGTTGTACTGCCCTCCCTGTGCCCTCCCAACATTACATCTGCTAATCGTAATGCCCCTTTTTCCCTCTTATCCCTACCTTCCCACCCATCCTCCCCAGTCCCTTTCCCTTTGGTAACTATTAGTCCATTCTTGGGTTCTGTAAGTTTGCTGCTGTTTTGTTCCTTCAGTATTTTTTCTTTGTTCTTATACTCCACATATGAGTGAAATCATTTGATACTTGTCTTTTTCAGCTTGGCTTATTTCACTGAGCATAATACCCTCTAGCTCCATCCATGTTGTTGCAAATGGTAGGATTTGTTTTCTTCTTATGGCTGAATAATATTCCATTGTGTATATGTACCACATCTTCTTTATCCATTCATCTACTGATGGGCACTTAGGTTGCTTCCACTTCTTGGCTATTGTAAATAGTGGTGCGATAAACATAGGGGTGCATCTGTCTTTTTCAAATTGGGCTGCTGCATTCTTTGGGTAAATTCCTAGGAGTGGAATTCCTGGGTCAAATGATATTTCTATTTTGAGTTTTTTGAGGAACCTCCATACTGCTTTCCACAATGGTTGAACTAATTTGCAGTCCCACCAGCAGTGTAGGAGGGTTCCCTTTTCTCCACATCCTCGCCAACATTTGTTGTTGTTTGGGTTTTGGATGTTGGCCATCCTCACTGGTGTGAGGTGATATCTCATTGTGGTTTTAATCTGCATTTCTCTGATGATTAGCGATGTGGAGCATCTTTTCATGTGCCTGTTGGTCATCTGAATTTCTTCTTTGGAGAAGCATCTGTTCAGATCTTCTGCCCATTTTTTAATTGGATTATTTGCTTTTTGTTTGTTGAGGTGCATGAGCTCTTTATATATTTTGGATGTCAGCCCTTTATCAGATGCGTCATTTGTGAATATATTCTCCCATACTGTAGGATGTCTTTTTGTTCTACTGATGGTGTCCTTTGCTGTACAGAAGTCCTGTTAATTTTATCTTTAAAATACACCCTGAATCTCACCACATCTTCTCTGTTGCTACCACCCAAGTGTGCGATTGCAATAGCCTGTTAACTGGTCTGTTTCTATGCTTACCCCCTCTGCCAAAGGTGGTTCTCAACACAGCAGTCAGAATGAAGCTTTCTGAAGGTGTCGCTCACCTACTTAAAACCTCCCATGGCCCATCACACGTAGACTAATGCCCAGAGGCTTGCATGGCCGTCTGGACGCCTACTTGATAACAGTTTCTGGCCACTCTTTGTCCCCGTGCCTTCCTCCCTCTTCATTTCACCACACAGATCTTACTATTGCTTTAAAATGGTCAGGCCACTGTTGCCTAAGGCTGTCTTCACTTGCTGTTCTCACAGCTTCTAAGGCTCTTTCCTCAGTTGTTTGTGTGGCCCACTCCCGTCCTTCATCTGGGTCTCTGCTTCTGTGTTAACTCTTCAGAGAAGCCTTCCCTGACCATCCAGTGGCCTCTTACCCATCTTCATTTTTCTTCATGGAAAGTATCATCATGACCTGTAATATCTCTGCATTTACTTACCTGATTTACTCTGTCTTCCCCACTTGAACCCAAGTGTCTCATCAACAGATGAATGGATAAACAAATTGTGATTTAACCACACAGTAGAATATTGCTTGGTCCTAAAAAGGAATGAAGCACTGACATACACCACAATGAAGGTTCACCTTGAAAACATGCTGAGTGAAGATGCTAGGCACAAAAGACCACATAGTGTATGAGTCCATTTATATAAAATACTTGGAACAGGCAAATCTACAGAGACAGGAAGTAGATCAGGGTTTGTCAGGTGCTGGAGGTGAGATGGGGGATGGGAAATGACTGACAGTGGGGTGTGGGATTTCTTTTTGCAGTGATGAAACTGTTCTGGAGCTGGAGGTGATTAGTTTCACAACTGTGAATGTATTAAAAACCACTGAACTGGATTAAAGATGATGGCATGAAAGGTGAGACACAGGCTTCCTCCTAAAACCACATATAATACGAAAACATAATTAATACAACTAATCCTGAAAGAGCAACAGGAAAGAGGACTGCGCCAGACTGCATACGCCTGGAGACAAGAGCAGACCTCACAGAACAGGGTAATGTACTAAAGCTGTGGCCCGGCAGGACCCAAGCCCTTCCCCCACCTGTGTTCACCAGCGGGAGGAAGAGAAACAGAGCAGGGAGGGATTGGAGACTGGGACTGCTGAATACCTAACTCTGGAGATCTGCTCTGGGAGCACAAACCTACATTTCGTGGTGCTTGCATGATACTCTTGTGATTCCAGGGTTGGAAAGCTAAAAAAGGCAGAATTCCTGGAGAGACTGAGATTCCAGCCCCTTGTGGAAAGCAGGGATCCATATCTGGCTGCTCTGGGAAAAAAGGAAGGCGGGCAGTCTGAGAGACTTCCGAAAAGAGGGCTTTTAAAGGGGTAAGGATTGCACAGAGCTTACTGCTCAGGAGAGAGGACAGGTAGACAAAATTGGACAGGTGCACTCTGCATAGCAGGTTGGGAGCTTTGCCATATAGACTCTCATATTTAAGGTGGAAAAAGAAATGGTCCTCCTTAGACGATCTTCAGGTGCTCCAGCTCCCTGGCTGGCTACACAGTTCCAAGGACCCCCTCCGTTGATTAGCAAACCAAATTCAAAAATACATCAAAAGGATCATCCATCATGATCAAGTAGGATTTATTCCAGGGATGCAAGGATGGTACAACATTTGAAAATCCATCAACATCATCCACTACATCAACAAAAAGAAAGACAAAAAGAACATGATCACCTCCATAGATCCTGAAAGGCATCCAGATTGGCAAGGAAGAAGTTAAACTGTCCCTGTTTGCAGATTACATGATATTGTACATAAAAAACCCTAAAGAATCCACTCCAAAACTACTAGATCTAATATCTGAATTCAGCAAAGTTGCAGGATACAAAATTAATATGCAGAAATCTGTTGCATTCCTATTTACTAACAATGAATGAGCAGAGAGAGAAATCAGGAAAACAATTCCATTCACAGTTGCATCAAAAAGAATAAAATACCTAGGAATAAACTTAACCAAGGAAGTGAAAGACTTATACTCTGAAAACTACAAGACACTCATGAGAGAAATTAAAGAAGATACCAATAAATGGAAACACATCCCATGCTCATGGATAGGAAGAATTAATATTGTCAAAATGGCCATCCTGCCTAAAGCAATCTACAGATATAATGCAATTCCTATCAAAATATCAACAGCATTCTTCAACAAACTAGAGAACATCGTTCTAAAATTCATATGGAACCACAAAAGACCCCGAGTAGCCAAAGCAATCCTGAGAAGGAAGAATAAAGCTGGGGGGATTATGCTTCCCAACTTCAAGCTCTACTACAAAGCCACGTAATCAAGACAATTTGGTATTGGCACAAGAAAAGACCCATAGACCAATGGAACAGACTAGAGAGCCCTGATATAAACCCAACCATATATGGTCAGTTAATATTTGATAAAGGAGCCATGGACATACAATGGGGAAATGACAGCCTCTTCAACAGCTGGTTTTGGCAAAACTGGACAGATAACATGGAAGAGAATGAAACTGGACCATTGTTTAACCCCATACACAAAAGTAAACTCGAAATGGATCAAAGACCTGAATGGTAAGTCACGAAACCATAAAACTCTTAGAAGACAACATAGACAAAAGTCCCCTGAATGTAAGCATGACGAACTTCTTCCTGAACGCATGTCCTCGAGTAAGGGAAACAAAAGCAAAAATGAACTCATGGGACTACATCAAACTAAAAAGTTTCTGTATGGCAAAGGACACCATCAACAGAACAAAAAGGCATCCTACAGTATGGGAGAATGTATTTGTAAATGACATCTAACAAGGGGTTAACATCCAAAATATATAAAGAGCTTACACGCTTCAACACCCAAAAAGCAAATAACCCGATTCAAAAATGGGCAGAGGATATGAAGAGACAGTTCTCAAAAAAAGAAATTCAGATGGCCAACAGAAACATGAAAAGATGCTCCACATCACTAATCATCAGGGAAATGCAAATTAAAACCACAATGAGATATCACCTCACACCAGTAAGGATGGCCAGCATCCACAAGACTAAGAACAACAAACGCTGGCGAGGATGTGGAGAAGGGAACCCTCCTACACTGCTGGTGGGAATGTAAATTAGTTCAACCATTGTGGAAAGCAATATGGAGGTTCCTCAAAAAACTAAAAATAGAAATACCATTTGACCCGGAAATCCCACTCCTTGGAATTTACTCAAAGAATACAACTTCTCAAATTCAAAAAGACACATGCACCTCTATGTTTATTGCTGCACTTTTTCAGTAGTCAAGATATGGAAGCAACCTAAGTGTCCATCAGTAGATGAATGGATAAAGAATAGGTGGTACATATACAGAATCGAATACTATTCAGCCATAAGAAAGAAACAAATCCTACCATTTGCAACAACATGGATGGAGCTGGAGGATATTATACTCAGTGAAATAAGCCAGGCGGAGAAAGACAAGTGCCAAATGATTTCCCTCATTTGTGGAGTAACAATGAAGCAAAACTGAAGGAACAAAATAGCAGCAGACTCAGAGACTCCAAGAAAGAACTAGTGGTTACCAAAGGGGAGGGGTATGGGAGGGCTGGTGGGGATGGTGGGAGAAGGGGATTGAGGGGTATTATGTTTAGTACACATGATGTGGGGGGTCACGGGGAAAACAGTGTAGCACAGAGAAGGCAAATAGTGAATCTGTCATCTTACTACACTGAAGGACATTGACTGCATTGGGGTATGGGTGGGACTTGATAATATGGGTAAATGTAGTAACCACATTGTTTTTTCATGTGAAACCTTCATAAGAGTGCGTATCAATAATACCTTAATAAAAATAAATAAAAATAAAACCACTGAACTGTACACTTTAAAAGGGGAGTTATGGCATGTGAATTATATCTCGAAGATATTAATAAAAAATATAGTGAAAGTGAATAAATGGCAAGAATACTAAACAAACAGGAGAAATGGCTCCACACTACAGTCTTCGGAGGGTCAAAGTGTGTGAGCCAAGGGGTCAAGTAAGATACTTGAACATCTTGAAAGTAGCTGGAAGTCTCATGTCCTCACTCACTATAGGAAAACACTCCCTTTTAATTTGCTGTGTCATGTCCTCTCCTCCTTTTGGAGACCTGAAGACTTGCTGGTGAGAATTACATCACTCTAGACAAGCTAGGTGAGTGCCATTTTGGAGAGAGCCCTCTGTGTGTCTTGCAGGCTTGTGACATCACTGGCGGACTGTACCTGAAGGTTCCTCAGATGCCATCCCTCCTTCAGTATTTGCTGGTGAGGAAGTGCCCACAGTGACTCTAACCCCTGGAGCCCGGGGAGACCCATTTTCCTGGGAATGAATGGAAGCAAGATGACTGATGCTGGGGATTGGAAGAAAGGAATAAATGGGTGTCTAGAGGTCTCAGAGCTGAGAAGGGTGGGCTGCAGTCTTTGAACCTTGTGAGCTGCATATGGAATGTTGTATGACTTCTTACACCACAGTGCCTCTGGGTGGAGGTGCTTAATACATGAATGAATAAAAATGCATCTCTGAATAGATTTGAGGAAAATCCTAATTTCATATTCTCCTTAGTGGCTGATATCTGAGATCTATGTCCTGGCTTCTGGTTATTTTTCACCACAGTAAAATTTCCTTGTCTTTTTTTTTTTCACAGTGGGTTTTTCTTCCTGATCAAGATCAGCGATCTCAGTTAACCCTCCCACCCCCAGTTCACGTTGACTATCGGGCTGCTTGCTTCTGTCATCGAAATCTGATTGAAATTGGCTATGTCTGTTCTGTGTGCTTGTCCAGTAAGTTCATGTACTGAGTTTTTCTTTTTTCTATATTAGGGGTGGGGGCAGAAAATATCTCAGCAATGTGGTTTTTAATCCATCCTGTTTCTTCTTTCTAATTTATAGTATTCTGCAATTTCAGCCCTATCTGTACTACGTGCGAGTAAGTATCTTTGCAGTTGAGTGGCTAGCTCACACTGTAGAGATTTAGGGCATAAACAGTGTTTTTCTCTGTGTCATTTCAGGACAGCCTTTAAGATTTCTCTACCACCTGTACTGAAGGCCAAGAAAAAGAAACTGAAAGTGTCTGTGTGATACTAAAACAGTTTTCCCCATCTTTTAGAGCCTATTTATAGACATTGTATGGTGGAATCTTTGTTACAAGGGCTTTGAAAAAAATACAGATGTGTATAAGATCATTTTTAATGAAGTTTTTTTTAAGGAAATAGTTTAAAACCATCAACCTTGTCCTGCCTTTCTGAGGGACTGATTTATTTGAGGGACTCAGTCTATGCAATATACCCTAAAATCTTCTGTGACTGGTTTTTGCCGAGAAAGTGAGAAGACACACAAATTCATGGCTCTTTTTTTAATGGGATGATCATTTATTTGTCAGCCAGCCTGTCCAGACTAATTTTAGACTTCAGAACCTGTTACCCAAGTTTAGGTTCTTACTATGAAATGTATGACATATGAAATTTGAACACAGTTTTGGAAAAAATGACTATTTATGTCATAATGGCATTATTCAAGATAGAACATCATACTGGAATCAGCAGTTAACTTGGACGGTAGTCATGTAAATAAAATCCTAATTGTCACAGTTGAGATTTAGCTTCAGATATTAGCAGATATTTATTCCTTTGTCTGTCATCAGTACTTGTTTGGACAAAGTTACCCAAATAATAATATTTGTCACTGAATAATTACAAAGTCTGCTATTAAGTAAGGTGAGTAGCAACTTTTTTTTTCAAAAATACTGTGTGAAGAGCTTATTTATGAAAGGGAACATCTGAGTTCTGAGAACTTCTTGGGGAGAATGGATTCTTTACAGTTGTGTTTTCCCAGATGGAATTCTTTCCTTTTTTAATGTGAGAAAAAGAAATTAATATTTGTGAACTCTAGCAACTTTGGACTTACTACTGAAAACTTCTGTAAGCTTGAAAGAAAAATTCTTTGTGATTTCAACAATAAAAAAACTTACTTTTCCATGTAATCTTGAAGTTAGTAAAAGTCTTTTTTAAATTCCAGCATAGTGTAGGAAGGGTTTTCAGGAATGGTGGCTAGTCTGTTTTGTTTTAAAAGTATATTGACACAACCTCACTATAATTAAGATTTTATTTTCTCTTTATACCATATTGTTAGGCAGAAAGGTAGGCATAAACTTCCTTTATGGAGGGAGACTAAAACTAGTAAAGCCCACCAAAAGGGACTCAAAGAGTTAACCAGGTAAAACCAGAGAGCCAGAAAAGACACACAGTTAATTAGTTGAAGTTTTAAGGACTAGAAGTTACTTGGAACATCCAAACATTCCCCAAACGAAAAAAAGAAAAACATACCCAGATGAGAAGTCTTCAAGCACAGACTCTCCCCATATAAGAGAAAATAAAACATCCAAAGGCAGGCACAGAAATCATCAGAGCAGCCCCTGTCTTCTTTTTACCAATTAGACCAGGTCTCCAAGGCCAAAGATCATCAATCAAGGACTTCTCTGCCCTGCCAAGACCCCATAAAAGAAGCCTTGGAGTAAACTGCCCGTGCCTGTCTAACCTTAGGCAGGCCTACTCTGCTGTACAGGGCAAAATAAAATTCACTTTGCCTTCCTAACTTTGGTTTTGTGTCTCACTCTGACTTCCCTGCATTTCCAAACCGACTTTCTCCTCAACAATATCAGAGTAACTTGGTGTTTGGTTAGATGTAACTTGGTGTTTGCTTAGATGATTTCAGATAGATTTTGTATTCTGGATTTATGATTTTGTTAGAAATACACAAAGCTTTTGGTGATCACTTTGCAAGTATTTGTTAATCCTGGAGTTTGAGAATCTTTTTGAATAACATTTATTATTTCATAGCCTAATTCAGTGTAATAGATATCACTATTTTAAGTCTAGGTAATAAAGCATCGTATATCTAAAAAGAGAAATAATGTCAAACCATCTAATATGGTTTGTGTTATTACCTTTTCATTTGAAATGTTTTATGTACTGCCTTCATCCTGTTTAAGTTTTGTTTTTAAATGTATTTATGGTTTACTTTATATAAGCTTTTATAATAAAATGATTCAAATTTTAATGTTTGCTTCAGTTATTTCCTCTTATCATTGTTTATTTCATGCTCATTCAACTCATTGTCAAGTGTGAACGTTTTAAATTGGATTTGATCATGTGCCAGCCAGTTTTTTTATTCAACTCTGAAGAACTTTAATTTCAAACGTTGTCAAAACTGTACAAGTATTTGTTACAAATACTATACAATAATAGATTGGTATGAAGTACTTGGTCCAATATTTCTAAGCATGGAAGTATTAGAAGAAAGATTTGGCATTCACTTGTAATGTTATGTTGGGAGTAAGATTGGCAAAAATCTCAATCATGTGGTATTTTCATTGGATGAAACAGGCTGGTTATAAGGTGTAATGTCTGTTTTGATGTCAGAAAAGTTTGACACTGTATTATATTGTAGTTGCAAATTTTAAAGCCATGAAACTATTGTCTTATAGAATAAGTACTTAAATAATTATAGCTATCCAGCCTGCTGTTCTATAGGCAGTCCTTTGGGTTTTATCTACAAAAGGATTCCTGCTCCATTACTTCAGGGAAAAAAAAATTTTATTTTGTTTATTTCAAATAATCCAGACATGATTTGTAAGAGTGGTAGTAATTCCCCAAAGTGCATGGAAATGTTTCTAGCTGTGATGGAGAGTAAATATGCCAATGACATGTTTATGTAAGAAGTATAGTATTTGAAAATCAGAACTTTGTATTGATAATTCAATTGAAATTTTACACCTACATTTTATATTAATAGAAATGATTGCTAATAATTTAAAGAGAAGTTCTCTATGTCATTGATTTATAGTCGTGTTGTACTTTAAGAATGTAATTTTTTTAAATTTTGAAACTTCAGTTTGACTGCAGTGCCCTAGAATTCCTTCATGTACTTCCCTCCTGGCTAAATAGCTTACTGCCACCAAAAGCAAGAGATTGAAGCGTACTTTTCAATAAGTACTTCTTTTCCTGATTACAGCAGAAAATGATGATATGCTTTCTGAAGAAAAAAAAATTCATTAAAGTAGGGGGAAAACGGAAATGAAAATTAAAACCACAATGAGATATCACCTCACACCAGTAAGGATGGTCAGCATCCAAAAGACTAAGTACAACAAATGCTGGCAAGGATGCGGAAAAGGGGAACCCTCCTACACTGCTGGTGGGAATGTAAGCTAGTTGAACCATTGTGGAAAGCAATATGGAGGTTCCTCAAAAAACTCAAAATAGAAATACCATTTGACCTGGGAATCCCACTCCTTGGAATTTACCCAAAGAATACAACTTCTCAGATTCAAAAAGACACATGCACTCCTATGTTTATCGCAGCACTTTTTACAATAGCCAAGATACGGAAGCAACCTAAGTGTCCATCAGTAGATGAATGGATAAAGAATAGGTGGTACATATACACAATGGAATACTATTCAGCTGTAAGAAGGAAACAAATCCTACCATTTGCAACAACATGGATGGAGCTGGAGGATATTATACTCAGTGAAATAAGCTGGAAGGAGAAAGACAAGTGCCAAATGATTTCCCTCATTTGTGGAGTAACAACGAAGCAAAACTGAAGGAACAAAATAGCAGCAGACTCAGACTCCAAGAAGGAACTAGTAGTTACCAAAGGGGAGGGATGTGGGAAGGCGTGTGGGGAGGGTGGGAGAAGGGTGTTGAGGGGTATTATGTTTAGTACACATGGTGTGGGGGGTCACGGGGAAAACAGTGTAGCACAGAGAAGGCAAATAGTGAATCTGTGTCATCTTACTACACTGAAGGACAGTGACTGCATTGGGGTATGGGTGGGGACTTGATAATATAGGTAAATGTAACTACATTGTTTTTTCATGTGAAACCTTCATAATGCCTTAATAAAAAAAAAGTAGGGGGAAAAATGGAAAATTCATTTTACTCCTTCCCCCACCACCCACCTAGAGCTGGGCCGGTTAGAGAATTACGTTAATTAGCATTTGGTGTGTTTCTTTAATGAAGGAGGATGGCACATCTGGTAGTGTTGACAGGACTCAGATCTGCAGGGACTGGTCTCTAACTGCCTGCTGGGTTTACTCTTTGTGTAATATGGGAGCAATCGGCAGGGGTCTTTCCCTACCACACATGCTCCCCGTGGGAGCTGCAATCTGTTCCCACACTGCCTTCCTGAGAGGCGTGCTCCTGCCGCCCGCCCTCCATGTCCCAGCCTCACTGACCCCTCCTTCCCAGGGCAGGGGCAGGACCAGGACCCTCCGTCCTGCACTGGAAGAAGCCCCTGGTCCTGGGCCTGCCTGTCCTTCCTGTCCCCTCCCCTTCTCCCTCCTTGCCCTGCACCCCTGTCCTGGCTCCTCATAAAGAGCTTCAGTACTCCCTGGTGACTGCGAGTCTGTGGGGTCCTTCAGGTGCGCTGGGATTGGGGAGGGGCTGGGCAAGCCGGGGCGGGGAGGACAGAGGACCCAGCAGTGCCCTGGTTCTCCACGGTGGGTAGTGTGGCAGTCCAATGGGCAAGAGGGTCTGGGGTGTTGGGGTGGGGGTGCTGCGGGGCTGCCGGAGGGTCCTAGGAGCTTTCTGCTGGTCTGATGCCCGAAGCTCAGACTCTGCAGTGGTGTGGTTGGGAAGACTGGATGTGATGAGGACAGGGCCCGAGGAGGCACATGCGCAGAGCTCACCTGGACCTGGTGCCCAGCAGGCTGGAGTTGGGGGAGGTCACAGCGAGGGCGCAAGCAGGAAGCCAGGCTTCCCCGACCCACCAGGATGGAGAGAGCAGAAGCCGAGAGCCCAGCCAAGGTTCCCTCTGCTCCTGGCATGGCTGGACACCGGGCTGCCATCCGGGAGGGAACTGCTTCAGGAGGGACCTTGCTCACATCTTCAGATGGCATCACTACAGTTTCCCGAAATTTCCCTGTGGCTCAGCAGTGAGCTGCCTGACCACCGGCCAGCGGGGGCCCGGTGGTGGGAGGGTAAACCAGCCGAGCTCCCTTGGAGACAGTGGGTGTGGGGGTTCCCTCTGTGCAGGGTCAAGGCCCGTGGTCGCTGGTGGGGGTCAGCCAGCATCCTGGGCTTCTCCAGGACACAGACTGCAGACTGCCGGGTTCTGGGCAGGACACACCTGACAGGCGGTTCCTGCTTCAGCGCAAGCGCCCCTCCAGTCTAGGGGCCTGGGGGCCAGGCCTCGCCGGCCTTGGCTTTGAATGTCCGTCTTTCTGCAGTGACAATACTCCTCATGCCGCTCTCCCTGCAAAGAGACGAGACCATCAAGCTGGGCACCTGCAGGGGGTACCCGGCGACTGCCTGACCCTCGGGCTTCCGTCGGGACTCCAGGGCCATGCCTGTTTTTCTGCCTTGGGCTGACCCACCACTAAACAGGGCATGATATGGCTGCCCCCTGGGGGCTGTGCCCAGCGAGGCTGCAGGCTGGGTGGGGCCAGTTCCCAAGGCTCTTCATGACTGGGGGTTGGACTCGGGGGTTGGGGTGCTGAGGTCTGACAGGGGACCATCCTGGGAAGATTCCCCCCAGGCCTCTGGAGAAACCTGTCCGAGCTGGGGGGTTCCTGTGTCCACCTCCTTGGAATCTATGCAGCCTGTCCTCGGGGTCTATCGTGCTGGGGAGGGGGCAGCAGAGGCCTTGATGGAGATGCTTTCCTCTGTGGGAATCCGAGCCATAAGATATAAGAAAAACTAATTTTTTCCAGGCTATATTCTGATACTTTTACATCCGTCTTAATGCCAAGGAAAACATTTTGCGTGTTCTTTGATAAGATATGATTTCGGATTGCTAACAGATCTGTGCGGTAAAACAAAACAATCCTTCAAAACATTGGTAGAAAGAATAAAGCAATCACAGCACTGCAGCCTCAC
>JAVSCE010022062.1:0-77245 GCA_032199065.1 Smutsia gigantea | reverse complement strand
GAGAAATGCAGATTAAAACCACAGTGAGATATCATCTCACACCAGTGAGGATGGCCAACATCCAAAAACACAAACAACAACAAATGTTGGCAAGGATGTGGAGAAAAAGGAACCCTCCTACACTGCTGGTGGGAATGCAAATTAGTTCAACCATTGTGGAAAGCAGTATGGAGGTTCCTCAAAAAACTCAAAATAGAAATACCATTTGACCTAGGAATCCCACTCCTAGAATTTACCCTAAGAATGCAGCAGCCCAGTTTGAAAAAGGAAGATGCACCCCTATGTTTATCACAGCACTATTTACAATAGCCAAGAAATGGAAGCAACCTAAGTGTCCATCAGTAGATGAATGGATAAAGAAGAGGTGGTACATATACACAATGGAATATTATTCAGCCTTAAGAAGAAAACAAATCCTACCATTTGCAACAACATGGATGGAGCTAGAGGGTATTATGCTCAGTGAAATAAGCCAAGCCGAAAAAGACAAGTATCAAATGATTTCACTCATATGTGGAGTATAAGAACAAAGAAAAAATACTGAAGGAACAAAACAGCAGCAGACTCACAGAACCCAAGAGCGGACTAATAGTTACCAAAGGGAAAGGGACTGGGGAAAATGGGCGGGAATGGAGGGATAAGAGGGAAAAAGGGGCATTACGATTAGCAGATGTAATGTTGGGGGGGCACGGGGAGGGCAGTACAACTCAGAGAAGACAAGTAGTGATTCTATAGCATCTCACTACGCTGATGGACAGTGACTGTAATGGGGTTGGTGGGGGGGACCTGATGAAGGGGTAGTTTAAAAATCGTAATATTGCACATGTAATTGTAAATTAATGATAATAAAATAAATTAAATTAAAAAAAAAAAAAGAACAGAAATGGAGGAATCAAAGGCAAAATAGTCTGAGTTGTCTGCCAGTGAAAATTGCTAGGCAAGCTACGTCTTCTTGTTCTTTCGTCTCCAGGTATCTTTTCCATGCTCCCTTAGTTTGCCACTTCAGTATTCTCAGCACCTGACAATACTTAAATCTTTTTTTTTTAAGTTAGCTAACAGGCATACTCATTTAAAAAAGGCTAAAATGTGACAGGAAATCAGTCCTTCGAGCAAGTGACTGTACTAATATGTACAATACCTAATTGTTTTTTTTTTTTAAAGTAAGATTTGGTCACCATCTTCTTCAGTATTTTATCACATGTGAGAAAAGGCCAAGCTCAAAGCTGAACTTCCTCTGTTTTTCCAGCTTGAGTCTTTTCAGGTAGGATGGTTGTGGGGAAAGAACTTGGTCAGAACAAATTATCCCAGGGGAGGAGGAGTCAGGCCCTAAGAGATTAGACCTGACACTGGACACTGGAGGGACAGAAGGAATCCTGCCATGGAAAAAGGTACAAAGGCTCTGGAGAAAAAGCTGGGCACTCCTCCTTCCTCCCCCCATCCACATACCCTCCCCCAGCTCTCCCACTCTTTTCCCAGCTCTCTTCCTCCCCTCTGATCCCCAAGTCCAATTTTAAGATCCCTCCATCAGTTAGTTCTAGATGTGGACTGGGGCCCAGACCGGGTGAGGGAAATACAAATGATTAACAGGCATTTAAAAAGGATGTCTAGAGAACTTCCGGGAAGATGGCGGTGTGAACAGGGCGGCAGAAATCTCCTCCCAACACTATATTTATCTACGAAAACACAGCAAATACATCTATTCCTAAAAGAGACGAGAATACACAGGAAAGCGCACAGCGTGCAGCTACACCCGAGAGGACTCGGCACCCCAAGAGGCGGTCTTAAAGAGCCCAGCTGACATACGTGGCAACTATCAGTGACCAATTCTATAGCCATGAAAAGACAGAGGAATATGGTTCAGACCAAAATCAACCAGACAACCCCAGAGAGGGAGTCTGAAGGGATGGAAATGCACAGTCTTCCTGAAAAAGAATTCAGAATAAAAGTCATAACCATGCTGATGGACCTACAGAGAAATGTGCAAGAGCTGAGGGATGAAGTGAGGGAACTGAGGAAAGACAATGCAGAAATCAGACAAGCGATCGACGGGCTTAACAGCAGAATGAATGAGATGCAAGACACTGTTAATGGAATAGAAATCAGAGAACAGAAGTACAGAGCAGCTGAGGCAGAGAGGGATAAAAGGACTTCTAGGAATGAAAGAATATTAAGAGAACTGTGTGACCAATCCAAACGGAACAATATTCGCATTATAGGAGTACCAGAGGAAGAAGAGAGAGAAAAAGGGATAAAAAGTGTCTTTGAAGAAATAATTGCTGAAAACCTTCCCTCACTGGGGAAGGAAGTAGTCTCGCAGTCCACCGAAGCTCATAGATCTCCCAACACAAGGGACCCAAGGAAGACAACACCAAGACACATAATAATTAAGATGGCAAGATCAAAGATAAAGACAGGGTATTAAAGGTAGCTAGAGAGAGAAAAAAGATCACCTACAAAGGAAAACCCATCAGACTATCATCAGACTTCTCAACAGAAACCTTACAGGCCAGAAGAGAATGGCACGATATATTTAACGTTATGAAACACAAGGGCCTCGAAACAAGAATATTGTATCCAGCACAATTATTATTTAAATATGATGGAGGAATTAAACAATTTCCAGACAAACGAAAGTTGAGAGAATTTGCCTCTCATAAACCACCACTACAGGATATCTTAAATGGACTGCCCTAGATGGAAGTACACCTAAGGCTAAAAAGATGTCACCAGAGAAAATAAAATCATAGCAAAGAAAGCAGACCATCCAAATACTAACTAAAGGCAAAGAATAAAACACCTATTATAGAAAGAATGGAGGAGGAGGAATAAGAAGGGAGAGAAAGAAAGAAACATCAGACTGTGTTTACAATAACTTAACAAGAAAGTTAAGTTAGATTGTTAGATAGTAAAGAAGCAACCCTTGAACCCTTGGTAACCACGAATCTAAAGCCAGCAATGGCAATAAGTACATACCTATCAATAATCACCCTAAATGTAAATGGACTGAATGCACCAATCAAAAGACACAGAGTAACAGAATGGATAAAAAAGCAAGACCCATCTATATGCTGCCTACAAGAAACTCACCTCAAATCCAAAGATATACACAGACTAAAAGTGAAGGGATGGAAAAAGATATTTCATGCAAACAACAAAGAGAAAAAAGCAGGTGTTACAGTACTTGTATCAGACAAAATAGACTTCAAACCGAAGAAAGTAGCAAAAGATAAAGAAGGACATTACATAATGATAAAGGGGTCAGTCCAACAAGAAGATATAACCATTACAAATATATATGCACCCAACAGAGGAGCGCCAGCATATGTGAGACAAATACTAACAGAATTAAAGGAGGAAATAGACAGCAATGCATACATCTTAGGAGACTTCAACACACCACTCACTCCAGAGGACAGATCAACCAGACAGAAAATAAGTAAAGACACAGAGGCACTGAACAACACACTAGAACAGATGGACCTAACAGACATCTACAGAACTCTACACCCAAAAGCAACAGGATACACATTCTTCTCAAGTGCACATGGAACATTTTCCAGAATAGACCACATACTAGGCCACAAAAAGAACCTCAGTAATTTCAAAAATATTGAAATCCTACCAACCAACTTCTCAGATCACCAAGGTATAAAACTAGAAATAAATTTTAGAAAGAAACCAAAAAGTCTCACAAATACATGGATACTTAACAACACTCTCCTAATTAATCAATGGGTTAATGACCAAATCAAAACAGAAATCAAAGAATATATGGAGACTAATGCAACAACAACACAAAGCTACAACTTCTGTGGGACACAGCAAAGGCAGTTCTAAAAGGAAAGTACATTGCAATCCAGGCCTATTTAAAGAAGGAAGAACATTCCCAAATGAATAGTCTAAAGACACAATTACTGAAATTGGAAAAAGAAGAACAAATGAGGCCCAAAGTCACCAGAAGGAGGGACATAATAAAGATTAGAGAAGAAATAAATAAAATTGAGAAGAATAAAACAATAGAAAAAATCAATAAAACCAAGAGCTGGTTCTTTGAAAAAATAAACAAAATAGATAAACCCCTAGCCAGACTCATTAAGAGAAAAAGAGAATCTACACACATAAACACAATCAGAAATGAGAAAGGAAAAATCACGACGGACCCCACAGAAATACAAAGAATCATAAGAGAATATTATGAGAACCTATATGCTAACAAGCTGGAAAACATAGAAGAAATGGACAACTTCTTAGAAAAATACAACCTTCCAAGACTGACCAAGCAAGAAACAGAAAAACTAAACAGACCAATCACCAGTGACGAAATCGAATTGGTAATCAAAAAACTACCCAAGAACAAAACCCCTGGGCCTGATGGATTCACCTCTGAATTCTACCAGACATATAGAGAAGAAATAACACCGATTCTCCTTAAAGTTTTCCAAAAAATAGAAGAGGAGGGAATACTTCCAAACTCATTCTATGAAGCCAGCATCACTCTAATACCAAAACCGGGCAAAGACCTCACCAAAAAAGAAAATTACAGACCAATATCCCTGATGAACGTAGATGCAAAAATACTCAACAAAATATTAGCAAACCGAATTCAAAAATACATCAAGAGGATCATACACCATGATCAAGTGGGATTCATCCCAGGGATGCAAGGATGGTACAACATTCGAAAATCCATCAACATCATCCACCACATCAACAAAAGAAGAACAAAAACCACATGATCATCTCCATAGATGCTGAAAAAGCATTTGACAAAATTCAGCATCCATTCTGATTAAAACTCTCAACAAAATGGGTATAGACGGCAAGTACCTCAACATCATAAAGGCCATATATGACAAACCCACAGCTAACATCATACTTAACGGCGAGAGCTGAAAGCTTTTCTTCTAAGATCGGGAACAAGACAGGGATGCCCACTCTCTCCACTGTTATTCAACATAGTACTGGAGGTCCTAGCCACAGCAATCAGACAAAACAAAGACATACAAGGCATCCAGATTGGTAAAGAAGAAGTCAAATTGTCACTATTTGCAGATGACATGATACTGTACATAAAAAACCCTAAAGACTCCATTCCAAAACTACTAGAACTAATATCTGAATTCAGCAAAGTTCCAGGATACAAAATTAACACACAGAAATCTGTTGCTTTCCTATACACTAATGATGAACTAACAGAAAGAGAAATCAGAAAAACAATTCCATTCACAATTGCATCAAAAAGAATAAAATACCTAGGAATAAACCTAACGAAGGAAGTGAAAGACCTGTACTCTGAAAACTACAAGACACTCCTAAGAGAAATTAAAGAGGACACTAACAAATGGAAATGCATCCCATGCTCTTGGCTAGGAAGAATAAATATTGTCAAAATGGCTATACTACCTAAAGCAATCTACAGATTCAATGCAATCCCTATCAAACTACCAACAGCTTTCTTCAATGAACTGGAACAAATAATTCTAAAATTCATATGGAACCACAAAAGACCCCGAATAGCCAAAGCAATCCTGAGAAGGAGGAATAAAACAGGGGAATTACACTCCCTGACTTCAAGCTCTACTACAAAGCCACAGTAATCAAGACAATTTGGTATTGGCACAAAAACAGACCCACAGACCAGTGGAACAGAATAGAAAATCCAAACATTAACCCAAACATATACAGTCAATTAATATTTGATAAAAGTGCCTTGGATATACAATGGGGAGATGACAGCCTCTTCAGCAGCTGGTGTTGGAAAAACTGGACAGCTACATGTAAGAGAATGAAACTGGACTACTGTCTAGCCCCATACACAAAGGTAAACTCAAGGTGGATCAAAGACCTGAATGTAAGTCATGAAACCATAAAACTCTTAGAAAAAAACATAGGCAAAAATCTCTTGGACATAAACATGAGCGACTTCTTCATGAACATATCTCCCCGGGCAAGGGAAACAAAAGCAAAAATGAACAAGTGGGACTATATCAAGCTGAAAAGCTTCTGTACAGCAAAGGACACCATCAGTAGAACAAAAAGACATCCTACAGTATGGGAGAATATATTCATAAAAAACGTATCTGATAAAGGGTTGACATCCAAAATATATAAAGAACTCATGCACCTTAACAAACAGAAAGCAAATAATCCAATTAAGAAATGGGCAGAGGACATGAATAGACACTTCTCCAAAGAAGAAATTCAGATGGCCAACAGGCACATGAAAAGATGCTCCACATCGCTAATCATCAGAGAAATGCAGATTAAAACCACAATGAGATATCACCTCACACCAGTGAGGATGGCCAACATCCAAAACACAAACAACAACAAATGTTGGCGAGGATGTGGAGAAAAGGGAACCCTCCTACACTGCTGGTGGGACTGCAAATTAGTTCAACCATTGTGGAAAGCAGTATGGAGGTTCCTCAAAAAACTCAAAATAGAAATACCATTTGACCCAGGAATTCCACTCCTAGGAATTTACCCTAAGAATGCAGCAGCCCAATTTGAAAAGGACAGATGCACCCCTATGTTTATTGCAGCACTATTTACAATAGCCAAGAAATGGAAGCAACCTAAGTGTCCATCAGTAGATGAATGGATAAAGAAGATGTGGTACATATACACAATGGAATATTATTCAGCCATAAGAAGAAAACAAATCCTACCATTTGCAACAACATGGATGGAGCTAGAGGGTATTATGCTCAGTGAAATAAGCCAAGCCGAAAAAGACAAGTATCAAATGATTTCACTCATATGTGGAGTATAAGAACAAAGAAAAAATACTGAAGGAACAAAACAGCAGCAGACTCACAGAACCCAAGAACGGACTAATAGTTACCAAAGGGAAAGGGACTGGGGAAAATGGGCGGGAAGGGAGGGATAAGAGGGAAAAAGGGGCATTACGATTAGCAGATGTAATGTTGGGGGGGCACAGGGAGGGCAGTACAACTCAGAGAAGACAAGTAGTGATTCTATAGCATCTCACTACGCTGATGGACAGTGACTGTAATGGGGTTGGTGGGGGGGACCTGATGAAGGGGTAGTTTAATAATCGTAATATTGCACATGTAATTGTAAATTAATGATAATAAAATAAATTATATTAAAAAATAAAAAAAAAAAAAGAATGCAGCAGCCCAATTTGAAAAAGACAGATGCACCCCTATGTTTATTGCAGCACTATTTACAATAGCCAAGAAATGGAAGCAACCTAAGTGTCCATCAGTAGATGAATGGATAAAGAAGAGGTGGTACATATACACAATGGAATATTATTCAGCCATAAGAAGAAAACAAATCCTACCATTTGCAACAACATGGATGGAGCTAGAGGGTATTATGCTCAGTGAAATAAGCCAAGCCGAAAAAGACAAGTATCAAATGATTTCACTCATATGTGGAGTATAAGAACAAAGAAAAAATACTGAAGGAACAAAACAGCAGCAGACTCAGAACCCAAGAACGGACTAATAGTTACCAAAGGAAAAGGGACTGGGGAAAATGGGCAGGAAGGGAGGGATAAGAGGGAAAAAGGGGCATTACGATTAGCAGATGTAATGTTGGGGGGGCACGGGGAGGGCAGTACCACTCAGAGAAGACAAGTAGTGATTCTATAGCATCTCACTACGCTGATGGACAGTGACTGTAATGGGGTTGGTGGGGGGGACCTGATGAAAGGGTAGTTTAATAACCATAATACTGCACATGTAATTGTAGATTAATGATAATAAAATAAATTTTAAAAAATCCTCTGTGTTCCACCTATTCATGTCCCTACTCTCACCCCTGGAAACCACTGATCTTACTGTGTCCATAGTTCTGCCTTTTCTGCAATGTCATGTGATTGGAATCATGCAGTATGCAGCCTTGGCTTCTTTCACTTAGCAATATGCATGTAAGTTTCCTCTATGTCTTTTCATGGTTTAATAGCTCTTTTCTTTTAGTGCTGAGTAGTCCAGTGTCTGGGTATACCATAGTTTATCAATTCACCTACTGAAGGACATCTTGGTTGTTTCCAGGTTTTAGCAATTGCAGATAAAGTTGCTATAAACATCTGTGTGGAGGTTTTTGTGTGAACATAAATTTTATACTAGGCCTTGTATCCTAAGCCTCTTGATGTAGCCCCTTCTGGTACTGAGGTCTGGCCTTAATTCTGAGCTTGATGACCTGAACTACTTGCTAGCCAGGGTTATCCCATCTGTGTAATGGACTCCCAGACACTGGGTCTAGTACCTGAATTTTCAAGTAATGTCTTTCTACAATTCTATGTTTAAGAGTTGGAGGTAAAAGTGCCAACAGTTTGAAAACCTAAGCCAGGCTTCAGGAAAGAAAGAAGATGGTTCGTGGCACTGAGTTTGTAAGTAACAGAAATGGACTCTAACTTACGGAGGGGGAAAAGAATGGCAAAATCTCTTATAGCTCACAGATTCAAATGAAAAGATCGAACGAGGCCCTGGAGATAAAGCAGTTTGCAGTCTGGAACTCTCCTCACGGTTCTTCGGTCAGAATTAATCAGCTTCATAGGTTTTGGCTTTGGACATAGGCACAGCCCTGGCTGGGAAAGCTTTGGGCATCTTAATTGACACTCACCAAGAGTGCAACGGGGTCTGGCTAGTCCCTTGAATAGAAACTGACATGCTATTATTACCAGAAGAGGAGTACTTTATTTCTTGCTTACCTTTGACTTGATATGTTTGGTTCAAATATTGTTTTTCCATACAGGCTATGTTTTCTAGGTATTGTTTTTAAATTCAATTTTAGCTTGTTATATTAATCTACTTTATATCTAATGCTTTTAATTGAGGCTTCAAGAATATTAGGTGTTAACTACATTTGTGTATTCTTTCATAATTTTAGCTATCACATGCATTTGAATGATTCCCAAATACATATGTGTACATTCTGTCTCTTTGTAGAGCATATTACCAATTATCTCCAGAATAAGTTTACTTGACTATCTAGTCAAAAGTTAAACTTAACATATTGACAATCAAATTATCTTTTTCCACTAGCCAATTTCCCCCTTATCATTTATTGCAATAAAAATTCAAGTAACTTCAGGTAATGTTCAGAGCAATTTACTGGGTTCTCTGGGGACTTGAAGACAAATAAAACCCCCGTCTGTTCTCCAAGAGACCTCAACTCTAACACAATAGACTTGGCTGATCTTGGAATTACCTGGGAAAAATGTATGTGGATGCCCAGTACCCATCCTAGACCAATTCAGAAGAACACCTGAGTTAAACAATGATCATTGCTTCTTCATTGTATTTAGGTCGGGCTACTGTAACAAAATACCATCGACTGGGTTAAACAATTGACATATATTTCTCACAGTTCTGCAGCCAGAAAGTACAAGATCAAGGTGCTGACAGACTGGGTTCTTGGCAAGGACCCGCTTCTTGGTTAGCAGACAGCCGCGGTCTTGCTGTGTACTCAGATGACCTCTGTTTTGTGGGCATGTGGGGGTCCCACCCTCATAACCTAATCTAAACTTAATTACCTCCCAAAGGCCCCACTCTGAATACCATCACATTCGGGGTTAGAGCTTCAGTATATAAATTTGAAGGGCAACATAAATTTTCTGCCTATAACATTCTCTAGACCATTGGCTGTCACGAAATTCGGCAATATTTCCTCTAGAAAAATCTCTTAGCTATGTCTCATTTTCTTTATATTTACTATCTTCTATTCAAATTTCTTACTACCTTAGACAAACAATAATGACCCACTACCACTTTCTGAGGAACCAGGCTGAACTTTTTACATCATTTTATTTGCTCTAATCCTTATTAAAACAATGTGAGAAGTGCAAATAAAAATCAACAATGAGAGACCACCTCACACTGGTTAGAATGGCTAATATCAGCAAGACAAGAAATAACAAGTGTTGGCAAAGATGTAAGAAAAGGGAACCTCATACACTGTTGGTAGGAATGTAGTAAATTGGTGCAGCCACTATGGAAAGTGGTATGGAGGTTCCTCAAAACACTAAAAATTGAAATACTGTGCAACCCAGTTATTCCACTTCTGGGAATTTACCCAACAAAAACAAAATCTCTAATTCAAAAAGATGAATTCATTCCTATGTGTACCTGAACATTATTTATAATAGCCAAAATCTGGAAGCAACCTAAATGTGCATTGATAGATGAACAGATAAAGAAGATGTGTTACATATATACAATGGATTATTCAGCCCTGAAGAAAAGAATGAACGCTTGCCATTTGTGACAACATGGATGGACCTAGAGGGTATTTATGCTAAGAGAAATAAGTCAGACAGAGAAAGGAAGATACCATGTGATTTCATTTATATGTAGAATCTAAAAAGAAAAATGAGCAAACAAAGCAGAAATGGACTTTTAAACCCAGAAAAGACCAGTGGTTGCCATAAAGGATGGGGGTAGGGGGATGAGTAAAATAGGTGAAGGGGAAAAATAGAATGTTTGATATCCTGATATGGGTCATGGTCACACGAGTGTGTACACATGTCAAGATTCACTGAGCTGTCCACTAAGATTTGTGCATTTTATTCTATGTACTTAATAAAAAAAAAGACAAAAGATGTGAAAGCATTTTAAAAAATAAAGATAACTGACTTTTCTATCATGGTTAATTATGCCAAACAAAAACTCCTTAAGAATGACAAAAAACTATAGTTGCCAGAAATAGAAAAAATGATAAATGATTTTTTCTTGGATTAAATGAACAAATAACTGAGGAAACAGTCACACAGCTAGCAAAAGAGTGTCAGACTTCAAAACCAGTGGTCATTAATCACCTTTATACCCTAATACCTCCATTCTCTTTTTTCCAGTCCATCTTGCACCAAATCCCGTCAAATGACCTTCCTCAGAAACCTGTAGCCCTTTTTTTCTCTGCCCAAGAACCTGTAGTACCTGACACTGTCTTGAACCCAGTCTCTGTTTTTCAATATGGCTTTCAAGATCAGTCTTCTGACCCTACACATACTACTACTAATTGTATTAATTGTATTCTCCAAGGAAACTCTTTAGTATAGTTCTGCAGATCTTTTTATGGACATAGGCTACTTGTCTGAATTAGAAGATTAAGAAAATTCTTAACTTGATTTTTGAACCAAACTAGTAGCCTTTGAGAATAAATGTCATTATATTACTATGTCGGCTCATATAGCACTAATTCACTGGTCCTGCATGCAGAGCCATTTAATGCTCACCCTCCATAGCTTATGTTTCAGGATAAGATAAAGAATGTCTCATATCTTTGCATTACATTCTTTTTTTAGGGGAGAGTTTTCAAAAGCTGTGCTTCTGGGGTTCCAATATTGTGCTGAATTTTTAGACTTTTAGACCTGTCATTTTTTTGAGTCTAGTTGAATTGGGACAGGGGTGCAATCTAAGTGTCAGTCACATTGCTGGAGTTGGAATCATTTTCCTCCCTGAGACCAGTGTTCTCTTGCTCTTACTGTTGGCCTCTTCTCTTAAAATGCATTATTCCCAGAAGCATTCATTCTGTGTCGCCCCACCTCCAGCTAGGTATATATCTATCTGCCACGCGTCTGAGCCCCAGTATTGGAAACCTTCCAGGTTAAATGAGATTCCCACTCACCTACTTTTGCACATCTTATTGGTCCCATTTGGAATATTTTCTTACCCTACAGTGATCTTTAAGTTTTTCTTCAAGAACCCACCAAGTCTATTCCTTGTGCCCTGGTTTTCCATTATACCAGGTGGTTTACAATAACAGTTCTGTAGTAACTGTCTGCCTTCTATATATGACTCCCTACCTTTAGACACTCCTTACTTCAATCTTTATGCACACAGCACATCAGTATTCCTAAGAGAGTGCTTTGATAATGCCACCTATCTTCAATAGCTCCTATTATCTACAGCAGGAAAAAAAAACTGCTTAGCCTGGCATAGAAGACAATCTGCCCCACCTACATTCCACAATCTGCTCTGTCTACACTCCCAATCTGATTTCCCATTCATCTCCTAGAGGAACCTCCCCTCCAGCACAGTAGTCATGCAGTAACCCCTCTCCTGACCTTTGCTTGCATTCTCTCTTCCTCACTGTTCAAAATCTTAACCACCCAGGACATGCATGCATTCAAAAATACTTGTTCTGTTTCAGTAATTAAGAAGTAATATAGGGCAGTATAACACAGAGAAAACAAGTAGTGATTCTATAATATCCTACTACGCTGATGGACAGTGACTGCAATGGGGTATGTGGTGGGGACTTGATAATAGGGGGAGTCTACTAACCATAATGTTGCTCATGTAATTGTATATTAATAATAGCAAAATAAAAAAATTTAACTCTTTAAAAAAAGTAATATAGGTAAAGCCTTTTACAGAACCTTATGTATAGTAGATATTTAATAAACAGTAGCTGATAGTATTTGTTATTATTTTATTCTCATTGTGTTCTCACTGTTACGATTGCAAGAACTCCATGGTCACTTGGGCTGCAAGGATGAATGAGTCCTGCCCTTGCCAAGCTCAGCTAAGAAAAGACTGACAGAGTGATAACAGATTACTAATCAGTTATAATAATATTAATAGAAAATATATAATAATAATAACTGAGGAAATGAAATATGTTGACTAAATAGGGAGGTCAGTGTTGAGAGCTTCAGGGCCAGAGAACAGGGAGGCCTGAGGGTAGACTTCATTGTAGAAATTGAATTGGCCTTGAAGAGTAGGTAGAAAGGTTTATATTTTTCTTGTAAAGGTTTTGCACATTTCAGTTTAGATTTATTCTAAGAAATATTAAGGGATACCCTTTAAAATTTTTCTCTGTTTATGAAAGATAACTATTGATATTTGTAAATTGAGCTTGTATCCAGCAACCTTTCTGTACTAAAAGTTTATAGATTCCTCTTGGTTTTCTATGTATATAAGCATATTGTTTGCAAACAATGGCAGTTTTTCTTTCTTTGCATTCCATACACATTTAAATTCTTTTTCTTGTCTTACTAAATTTGCTAGGTACAATGCACAATTGTACAATTTGGCACAATGCTGAATAGGAGCAGTGAGCGTGGGTATACTTGACCTGTTTGTGACTGAAATGCGAATTTCTTGGGATTCTAATGTTTCAAATTAGGGATGATGTTTGTACTTTTTGTTAGATAGATACCCTTTATCAGGTTAAGGAAATTTCCTTCCAATTTTGATGAGAAGTTTTATAATGGATGAGTTGAATTTTATCAAATTCGATCGAAATATGATATTTCTCCTCTATTATTGCAAAGAACTTCAACAGTTTTTTATTAAAACAATTATTGTACCCTGAAATTGTCTCCACCTCTCATGATGTATTTAACACATTAAGTAAAATCTGTTTCCCTTCTTCTACTCCTATTCCCATTGGCACCAATATAATCACCCATTTGCTTTATCCCACATTATATGCAAGAGTCTTAGGATAATAATAGAAACAAGATAGTATCAACATCAATGTGATTATTGAAAACAGTTTAAGATTTTGGTTTTGCAGCTCCTTTTGCCCTAATATATATAAGATTTGTTTTAGTCACTTAAAGTCTAAGTTAAATGAAATTAACAGTTGTGAAATGTTTTCAGACTTAAACTGCATCCTTAAATTAGGACAAAAATTTTGATTCGTGTGCTACATTCAACCTATTGTGTATGAAGAACTATCAGTTTACATTTATCTATTCCACATTTTCTCAAACTCCTGATGTATTTCATAATTGCGGTACTTAGGCTGAATGATCTAGAATGACCAATATTTATTAATACTAAGACTTTATTTAAAAAGTATGACCAAATTTTCCATTGCCATCCTTCACTCCCTTCCCATCATCCAATCAAAGCACAGATATCACAGAGTCTAACTCAGGCTCCCTTTGGTTTCCAGCCATTAGTTAGTGTTCCTTCGGCTGCAAATGAGTAATAACTGAAACTTCATTTCCTGGTGTATTTTTGGTCTTAAAGGCTTTGACAGGACCTAAAAGACATACCAATCAATGGCAATGGATTAATTTTATTTTGGTCTTGATCTGAACAAACAATACAAAAATATTTATTAGGATAGGTGAAATTTGAACACTGGATATTTGATATTAAGCAGCTACTGTTTTTATTTAAGATGGAATGATGGCATGGTGCTTTTTTTTTTTTTAAGAATAGTTTTTTCTTAGAGATACATGCTTAAATGTACAAATGAAATCACATGCCTGATACTCGCCTTCAGGGAGAAGTGGTTAGAGCTACAGGCAGTCAAGATTGTCAAAATGCCAGTAATTGTTAAAGGTCGTTAATGAGTAAGGTAATTATTCAGTTCTGTTATGTGATTGAAATTTTCCAAAGGTCTTTAAAAAAATAATTGTAAGATCAAAGGAAAGGCCACAGCATGGCACCCTAAAAGTGTAAAGCAGGGGACTCTCGTATTTTCCACACCTGAATCAAGGCTGTTAAATAATATTCCTAAGTGTCTCAGGCGTATAAATGCCTGAAATAAACGACACTGTACGTAGTATCCAGATGTATACCCGAGGCTATAAATTAATCGGGTCCTCTGACATTCCACGAGCTACCACGTTCCCTCCCTACTCTTCTCAATCCAGCCCCCGTCTCTGTACACATCCAATATGGTGGGTTGGGCCAGTGAAACCGGTCAGGTCTACCTCTCCGAGCGTGCGCAGGCGCCGGGCTGCGCAAGCGCATTCCTGCTTCGCTCCCTGAGTTTGGCGGATCGCGCCTGCGCGGTGGGGAGCGGCTCGCGGCTGCCGCTCGGCCTGCGACTGGCTGCAGTCTCGGTCTGAGGGCGGCAGAAGTGGCTGGCTCTACTAAGATGAGGCTTCTGCTACTTCTCCTAGTGGCGGCGTCGGCGATGATCCGGAGCGATGCCTCGGCCAACCTGGGCGGCATGCCTAGCAAGAGATTAAAGATGCAGTACGCTACGGGGCCGCTGCTCAAGTTCCAGATTTGGTGAGTATGTGTGCTGGGCCCCGGCCACGCCGCCGCGCCCTACTCATTCCCTGTCTCTACGCGAGGCCCCGGCTTCGCGGCCTAGCGGACTGACCCTCCCCGGCCCGGAAGGACGGCCCCAGCAGTTTGCGCAGTCTGTCTTCTCCCGTGCTCTTCCCCGGGAGGGCCAGACCGCCCGCCGTGCCTTCAAGTACAACCGCTCACTGCTTTTTTTTGGCTGTTAGAATGATGGGAATGGGGAAGGAGGACAGGGGAAGGTTAAACATTGAAAAGCGAAGACGTGGGGACATTGTCAGTGCGGAGGACCGATCGGCAGTCACGCCGGGGCCGCTCCGGTGCCTGCGGAGGTGGGGATGAGTCGGCGCAGCGTTGGCGGATAAGCTCCGGCGTTCGTCACCCAGTTCACTCTTCCCTCTCCCGTTACCCAGGGTTATGTCAGGTGGCTTCGCTGCCGCGCTAGGCGAAGATTAATTTGGGTCGTTGGAGGGGACCCGGGAGGGACAGATGCAGTTTTCTTCGGGACCTGCGGGGTGACTGTTAAGAGAGGGAGTAGCGATTCAGACAGATGGAGGGTGTGGAGAGGTCCAAAGAGACCGTTTTCAGTTGGCAATTTCCAAAGTGCCTTTGAAAAGGAGCACGATGCCCTGACAGCCATTCGTTCCCAGACAACTGGATGTTCTCCCCATTCTCGTTATAACCCCCTCCGAGGGGCTACCTGCCCTGGCATCTCTTTCTACCTTTGAAATATCTTGTGCATTCAGAGAAATAGAAAAAACAAAACTCTTGGCAAATTTCGGCATTGCTCTGTTAGTCATTTTATTGTTGCCTAGTTAAATATTAGAAGCAGAGTAGTAATGCATGTAATAGCATAAGTGGGGTTGGGGAAGGTTTGAAAGGCTCAGATTTAAAAACAGAAAAACAAAATTGTAAAATTCGGAAATTAGAATCCTGTATTACAGAAGTATTTTCTACTTATCCAGCTAATTTTTTAGTTTGATCTTTAAAGAATAAGCACATCTTTAAAATTAAAAAAAGAAAATCAATTTAGTGACCTTTAAAGAGAGTCAGAAAGTAAGATGGTAAGACTTTGTGTTTGGAGTGAAAACTGAAAACCTTGCAATTCTTCCCTGATTTAAAAACACACAAAAAACCCTCCCCATCTCCCTGTACTGTTAACTGTATGTACGCCCAGCACATACCATCTTTCATTTAATGCTGTTAATGGAGGTTATCGCTTACCCCTGCTGACTTCTTCCCCCCAGATATGTCTTTTTTAATTAGAAGGTGGTAGTCATTTTAACAATTTATAAGTACTGTTAAGGATTAAGTGTAATACTTTTGATTTAAGTAGTTAAAAAAAGACAGCAGTTTCCAAACGTAGTTTTTTCCTATTTCCTATTTATGTGTTTCTTGGTTTCATTGGTGCTTTTCCAAAATGCTTTTTACAGTTGCTTGTATGGGAATACTTGTCATAATAATTTAACAAGTGTATCATCCACTGAAGATATGCATAACAGAGTTTTCAGAATGTGTAAACAAATGTCAGGAATGGCATTCAGTCCTTCAAATTAAACTTTTTAAAAAGTCTTAAGTAGCACTTCCTTGGAACTTTTGGTACTTACTGTTTTTTCTTGTTGTTGTTCGTTTTTTTGCTTTAAGAACAAACTTGTCCCAAAAGTCTAGTAAGAGTTTTCTTTTGCAGTAACCCTAAACATATTACATGCAAAGTGCTTCATTTTGTTTTGTTTTTTATCTGTAGATGGGAAATAACTATTAATATGCCCTACCAAATGCAGGTAAATTTAGCTTGTTGTTCACTACTTTTCCCCCAGAGGTTAATTTAATATGTAAATAGTAAAGTGAATATTAAGCTTCTGATTTCGTTACAATTTCTTGGACATTCATTTGCAGGTTTGCTTGGGAAAGGAGAAGCAGCTACAGCAATTGAGGATAAATATGTGAAAAAAATTAATTCCATTTGAAACGTCAGTGCTATATAATATTTTTCATAAATTACCACTGTTAACAAAGGAGAGAAACTATTTTTACCTTTCAAATGCTTTTATTCCTTATTATTACATATTTATATAAGTAGTTTTCTTTTAACGTAGCTTAATATATTACCTGTTAATTGTACCGCTGTTGTAATTGCTAATAGGATAAAATAGCACAATACACAAACGGAATTGAAGGGGGAAAGATCAAGTATGCAAAATAGCTTAAAACAAACTTTCCTATTCTATATTCATGTATTTTTTTCAGTAAATATTCATTCAGTACCTGCTTGTACCAGGGCCTAAATATTACTGTGGTGAACAAGATAGTATGGCCCCTTGTGAAACCTACATAAATGTATGTATTTATGCACCTGAGTCTTTGGCTTATTTATTATGTTGATTGAGCAGTAGGATTATGTAAATTTGATGGCACTGATTTCATATTTTGGGAAAATTTTATTTTGCTTGTTTAAATATTGTTTTATGTTTAATATAAATACTAAAATAAATATTAATTTAAGTATTAACTGTTTAAATATTGAACATAAAAAAGGAAATTCTCTAGAGTTTAAAGTTCCCTTGTCACATTTTCCTTTCTTGTGATTTTTATGTGAAAATGTATGTATAAATATATTCTGATAGGTACTATGTCTCATGATGTTCGTATTCATGCTTTATTTTCTCCATATATGTGATTTAACATGTTACCAGACCTACAGCATTTAATCAGTTGTTGATTTAAAGAGAATATTGGCTGCAGCTCTTTATAGTTGGCACTTCCTTGAGCATTTGACAATTGATTTACTAAGAATGGTAGGTAAAGTTAAGATTTCAAAACATAAGCAGAATATAGCAAATTCTCCAATTTTTGTTCATTTAAAAATCCACTGCCATAATTTTAGGACAACCAACTATTACATGGATTTTGAAGAGGTAAATGAAGCAAACTCTATAGGAACAGATTTTTATTTGAATTTGTACAAACTCCGTCTTTGCATTCATGATACAGAGGCATGAAAATAAAGACCTAAGACTGATTTGGATGTCGATACCAATCAAGATTAATAAAATGCTGAATTGAAGAAATGTGAGATACTGTGAGCTGTAGGTGTGTGAGCTGTAGGTGTGTGAGCTGTAGGTGTGTGAGCTGTAGGTGTGTGAGCTCTAGGCAGAGATCATGTTAGTTACTGTAGACTTGATATTTGCATATTTGACAAATAGTTGAGCACCTACTCTGTGCAGGCACTTTGCCTGATGCTGGGAATTTAGTTCATTGCTCTTATAGACATTGCAGGCAAGAGTTGAAGGCTGTATTAATCTATGAACAAAACATAAAATTACAGCTAAGTTCTGTGAAGGAAAGTAATATGGTACAAGAGGGATCTAGTCAGATCAGGGAAGGTTTCCATGAGGAAATGAACTTTGAACTGAGATATGAACGATAAGATTTATTTAGGAAGAGCTTTCAAGAAATGAGAATAACATGTTGAGTGATCTTGTAGTAGGAGAGAAAATTTCTTAAGAAGACCAAAGCTACTAACCTCAAAGACCAAAGAGAAGGTGCATAGACCCTGGAGTGGGGTGGCAAGCCATGATAAAGATCAGTTATTATCACTGTGGAAAAACATAGGGGAATAGGTGTGGGAAAACCATTTGGGGGAGCCGTTGGAATTGCCCAGGTAAGAGATGATAGAGCTTGAAATAGAAAGGCAGTAGGAGAAGTAGAGAATAAAGGCAGGTTTAAGAGACTTCTAGGAGATAAATTTAGCAATTCTTGGTGATGGGTTACACCTTTGGGGGGAAGGAGAGGCAGCCTACAGTGAGAAGTATTAAAGATGACTCCTGAGTTCTGGAATGATGCTGTGCCAGTCACTGGAATGATAAAGAAGGCCAATTTTATGGATTTTTTTTCTTTTGGTAGAAGGGAAGAGGAAGAATCCTGAATTTTTAAAACAAAGTAGCCAGGGGAAAATCCAGTAAAGAAATTTTGTCTCCCCAAAATAGCAACAGTAATTGAAACTAAAAACTTAGATTACAATTACTCTATTTCACTAAACCTAAGATATGATGGATTGTAAGATACACCATTATTTTATATATCACTCAAAAGGGAAAAAAATACTGCCACAAGATGCTAAATAGGAAAAATATACTTCTCAGAATCAATGAAATAAGGAAGTAATAAGTTGATCCGGTTAGAAGAGTAGTAATAGAGTGTTACTAGAGAACAAAGTGATAGCTGCAGCACTGCCTAACACTGTTAGATTTTTTAAATTCTGTAATGTTTATATGGAATTGAGTCATTTTGTTTTTGTTTTTTACCATTTTAAACAAAATAATTGTACCTACCTGAATGCTGTGCATATAATAGTTGTTCCTACTTAATAATGAACAAAGTACTTTAGTCCAGAGCTTTTAGATGTAGGTAAAACATAAACAGTGTTAAAGATTTTATCTCCTTTTACTGAAAATTGAAACATTAACAGTTTGCCTTTAAGGTAAGTGGTGGAAATTGAATAGAATATATCATTTAGAAATACCACAATAACCTCATAAGTTTTGAATAGTAAAGTTACTGGAAAACTGCATATTTACTGGACTAGCAGTTTGGAAGCCCAGGCCTTATTCAGTCTGTTTTCTGAGTGACTTTCAAGAAATTAATCTTTTTAGCTCTCAGTTTATTCATCTGTTAAAAAAAAGCTGATTGCTATCGCAGCACTATTTACAATAGCCAAGATATGGAAGCAACCTAAGTGTCCATCAGTAGATGAATGGATAAAGAAGAGGTGGTATGTATACACAATGGAATACTATTCAGCCATAAGAAAGAAACAAATCCTACCATTTGCCACAACATGGATGGAGCTGGAGGATATAATGCTCAGTGAAATAAGCCAGGCGGAGAAAGACAAGTGCCAAATGATTCCCCTCATTTGTCGAGTATAACAACGAAGCAAAACTGAAGGAACAAAACAGCAGCAGACTCACAGACTTCAAAAAGGGACTAGTGATTACTAAAGGGGAGGGGTGTGGGAAGGCAGGTGAGGAGGGAGGGAGAAGGGAATTGGGGGTATTATGTTTAGTACACGTGTGAGGGATCATGGGGAAAACAGTGTAGCACAGAGAAGGCAAATAGTGAATCTGTGGCATCTTACTACACTGAATGACAGTGACTGCATTGGGGTATGGGTGGGGACTTGATAATACGGGTAAATGTAGTAACCACATAGTTTTTTCATGTGAAACCTTCATAAGAGTGTATATCAATAATACCTTAATTTAAAAAAAGTGGTTGCTTTCCAATTACCTCTAATGTTCTGTTATTCTGTTTTGTACTGTTAGGAAGCTTGAAGGAAAAAAGTTAAAATATATATATAAATATGTGTGTGTGTTTCATTTCTTTGTCACTTCATGTAGGTGGAGCCTTCTGGTTCCTGATTGTCACCATCCCTGCTTTACAAAAAGGGAAATCACGTTTTCACATACCTTGATTGGGTTGCAGCCTGGGATTGTTGAGGAAGAAATCTTGCCATGTAGCTTTTAGCAAGAACTGCTGATAATCAAGTCTTCCCTTTTTATGTCCTTTTTTCATGCCACTTTTTTTGCTCTTAGGTCCAACTTTAGGAGGATATGAATTTGTTTTCTTTTACAGTAACATTTGAAAACCAGTCTAAGTAGGAGAGACAGAGGGTCTTAAAAACCCAGAGGAAAGAAAAATTACCTAATTGGGGGAGTTGGAAAGCTTTGCAGAGGAGGAAATGAAATCTAGAAGAGTATGGGGAACTCTACCATGAGATACAGAGAAAGAGCTTTACAAGTGATGGGAAGAAAATATGCAGATAAGCCTGACTCAGAGTGGAGGAGGGGGAGGAAACAAGAAATGAGGAAAGATGGAGTCAGTAAGTTAAAACATTTAGCACAGTGTACATGCTACCATTTATCAAGTGCTTATTATTGTAGTTTATTTTTACTTTCTTTAATGCTGTGATGAGAACTCAAGTAAATACACCTTTGACAGTTTTACTCTTTGACTTTCAGCTTTAGAAAAAAAACAGCTATTAGTAAAAACAGATCTACACCAACAGGCATAGTATTATATAAGATGAGTACTCCTTAATTTATTTAATCAGTGCCTTACTGGTTAACATTTAGATTGGTCCTAATTTTTCACAAAATTACTTTGCTAGGAACAATGTCCTCAAATGTCTTACGTATGTACTTGTCCAGTTATTTCCATAAATTAAATCCATAGAAGTAAAATGTTAGAATCATGTCAAAGGGTTCCACTGTTTAAATTTTGACATAGTTAAATTAGTTAATACTCCTACTAGAAGATCTTAGAGTGGGTTAGGCTTCTTTAAATTCATAGTTTACTGTACATATTCAGAGAATGTGACATTTGCTGTTTCTACTTATTGGGCCTTCTTTGTGATCTAACATAGATGGTCTCTTGTTATAGATGTTCTGTGGGCTCTCAGGGTTTTTTTCTATAGAAAAAAACACATGAATCTATGAAATCTGTTAATGATACTGTTCATAGCTTACAGTTTTTATTATTCACCTATCATTGATTGAGTTTTCTGCCCATCAATTTTCTTTAGGTTCTCAAAATATTTTTTAATTCTGCTTTTTGATTTTGAGATTTCTTGTGGTCCTTATCTCTTTTATAATCTTTCTGCTTCTTGCAAGTAGTTTTGGACATAGGCTTTTAGTTTGAATTTTTTGGTTGCTATTTCTGATCTTTAATTTTGTGACATTTTTTCCATAGTCTCTCAGGTATTTTTTCTGTTTTTCCAGCAAGACAGGAGAAACAGCTTCAGATATTAAGAACTAATGAACTGTGTCCTCTGCTTAGACTCTTAGCAACTTATTCTCTCTTCTCCATTAGAATGTTGCTAGTACTAAAAAGGCAAAGATTTTTGTCCCTTTGGCTAGCTGCTGTATCTCTAGAGACCAGAACAGTACTGGTCATCAGTAAATATTGAAAAAAATAAGTACAACCTGTTGTAGTCCACTGTGGTTGGTCCTGAGATAACGAATCCCCTTGTACCCCTGCCTCCCTTTTAATTCCTAACTGGACTATAGATTGATAGCTCTTGATACTGTTCCTTTATGATAGCTTTTTATCTGGTTGGCCTCTGCTTCAGTTTGGTAGCCATTAGGCATAGAATGTGATATGTGTAAAACTTCAGTTTTGAACCTACTCTTGGCTTGGCCTCCATGCCTCTACTGATGTAAGTTAATTCCGATGTCACATGGAACCAGTGTAAAACCAATAGGTAAACTGCACAAGACAAACAGGAAAGCAATAAGGCAGGGAAGAGACCGCTCTCGTTTGGCCAGTGAATTAGCAAAAACATGGTCTGTTTTTATTGTCTTTCTTAAACTTATAAAAATCTCTTACACCTTTATTGAGAGGTTACATACCATATGAATCTATTAATAAAAAAATACTTTCCAGAGTAAAGAGAGAAAGTTCCTTTCTCAGGAAGAGCTGAGGAACTTAAGCAATTTATAAATTCTTGGTGGTATAGTCTGAAGGAAAAGTTTTCCTGAAATGTTATGCCAAAGGTGTAGGGAAACTAGAAGCTAGTGACCTCAAGAATAAGATCAAAGAATGAAGAGAATAAAACAGATCATTAATTGTGTTTTAGATTTATTAAAATCTTTGGAATGAACTCAATATAGAAGCCAGGAACTTAGAAGCCACTTCAGGCATATTTTGTGTATGTTTTTATTGTGGTGGCCACTGTAGTACTCCAAGAGTGAGGAGGGGTAGCTGGAAGGGAAATCACTTGATTTCATTGACTGCAGTTCCTTAACCTGATAAGCTGATACCTCTTTAGTGCAGTTTTTACAACTTAAAAAAAAAGTCTGGTCATGTTTTGATCTTCATCCAGAGTGTGTGAGCACTCCTGTTTGCATTTTTTTAAGAACATTTATCAGATCAGTCTATTATTTACTCCCTGAATGTCTTGTTTCTTGTGTAGTTGATAGTGCACCTTCTTCAGATTTCCTTGCTTAAAACACTCAGCAGGTGATTGATCAGACAGATAAATGTCTATTACTACTTCATCTAATAAACAAGTAGGAACAATAAAGATTACATCTCAAAATTCAGTTTTCAGTGATCAGTGGGCTCTTGGACTGGGCAATTCTGTAGACAGGTAGAAACCACAAAATTTATTAAAACATCTTACTGATGGTACAACATGCAGGAGTATTCGCTGAAATTCTTGGGATGCAAGTAGCAGAAACCCATGTGAGCTGGTTTGAACAATGCATTTAGAAATGCATTTATTTAGAAATCCCCAAAGGCAGGGATCCAGCAGTGCCTCAAGATGGGCTACAATAGAAAAACAGTAACTCTGAGAAGACTTTATTTACTCTTTTCTGGTTCACATATGTACTTCTTTCTCAGTAAAATATATTTCATTTCCCCCTATTTCTCTATTTCTCTGAAGATTGAAGAGTAGTCTGCCCAGTACTTTTGAATGGTTACCACTCCTCTACCCATTGTGTCAAATGTTCACCTATGTGGAGATAGTCAGTTTTTAAAACCCCAGTTCTTCATTTTGAAAGAGAAGACTCAAGCCTTCCTATGACAGGTTCATATTTCTGGACTGTCTGTTGTGATAAGAGTTGGGTCTCATGATATAAACTGGATCCAGTCCTATGTGTGGGTGAGAGGACAGTTGAAAGGGAGGTTATTGTAAATCAAAGGGGATGGTGAGGTCAAGAGATGGTAAAAATAAAAATCACAATTATTTCTTAAGTAAATATCTGAGGCTTTGCTCTCGTCTTTTAATAAGGAGATGTAAGACGTTGGGCTAAAGTTTGATAAAAGTAGGCATTTGACTATAATTAAGGACAGATGTAGTATAGAAAAGGGAAAAATGGAATGGTTGGCATCAAGAATTTGGAGAGTGAAAACATGATGGACTTGAAGAGTACAAAATCGAGAAATCAGGAAAACAATTCCATTCACAATTGCATCAAAAAGAAAAATACCTAGGAATAAACCTCACGGAAAAAAAACAAAAGTACAAAATCTATTTGAAATAGCATGGACAGGATTTTTCTGTATTTTCTGTATTTCCTTTCTATTCATTACACATAGATCATGTAAATTGTATGCAAGTTCTCCCTTTTAAAAAAGTGTTGTATGGAAAATATTTTAAATTGAGCAGTTGCAAGAATTAAACTACATATATTAAGATATTTCGTATTACTGGAAAGAGATTTGCAAAGTGATTAGGATTTAACTTTAAAGATTTCTTTTCAGACTTTAGGTTTGCTTCATAAGGCCCTTTGGTCCAGGGGCACAAGGAACAGGCAGCTGCTGCAACATGTTTTTAGCAAGTTCACATGCTTATCCGTTAGAGTTAACTGGAAGTCATAATTTTACTCATTCACTCTGAAAAAATGGAATCAGTTGAAAGAACTGGGTGTGATAGAGGTGGAACAATTACTAGCTCCTATCTTGTATGCCTTTAATTTAACATTTTATACACCATGATAAACACTAGTTATGTTTTATTTTGGAAAACATCTGTCAGCAGTAGGGGTTGTTTCAAAACAAAAATTGTTTTAGGGAAAATAATTAGGAAAAAAGTTCCTTGGTTTTTCTTACAAGTCTAGAGGCAAATATAGGGAGGAAAGTTTACTCATGCATAACTAAACTTGTCTACAATGTGTTTGGTCAGTCTTGTAAACTGCTTTGTTTTTCAGAAATAAGAAAGGTACAGTTTGTTTCACTTTTATTTTTATTGAGCATAATTGACATAATATTAGTTTCAGTTGTATGTATTTTGATATTTGTATATATTGCAGAATGATCAGTACCGTAAGTCCTGTTAACATCCATCAGCACACAGTCACAAATTTTTTTAAATAACTTTTAAGGTCCACTTTCGTAGCTGCTTTCAAGTATGCAGTATAGTACTGTTAACTGTAGTCACTATGCTGTACATCCCCAAGACTTAATTCATTTTATGAATTGGAGGCTTTCAGTTTTCAAGTCCTTCAGGTTCATGGGGCAGTTCTATTTGGAGTTTCATGAACAGAGGTCTGAGATTAAACTGAAGACTTGGGATCAGAAGAACTGAGGATAGAGTTAGGTTTTTGAGCATAATAGTCAGAAAGGTAGGTGACTTGGAGAACTCCTGACCAGTAGTGTTGCCTGCACATAAACCATCTTTCTAGCTGGGGCTCTCTAGGGCTTCCCTTGGTGAAGGATTGGAACTCACAGAGCAAACAGTAGGGATTTCGTTTCCTTTGGATATATACCCAGAAGTGGGATTGCCAGATATGTTTTTTGGGGGGTCTTTTGGGGTTCCATACAAGTTTAGGATTCATTGTTCTATGAAAAATGCCATTGGAATTTTGATAGGGATTACACTGAATCTGTAGATTACTTCGGGTAATATGGATACTTTAACAATATAAATTCTTCCAGTTTATGAAAATGAACTATCTTTTCATTTATTTATGTTTCTTCAGTTTCATTTGTCTGTGTCTTAAATTTCCAGTATACCTTTTTTCCCTCTGTATGTGCACTCTGGTACTATTTCCCTGTTAGGGAAATAATATATCCACAGTTCAGTTGTTCAGAGATTTTAATGGAGATGATTGGATTCTGTTGAGTAAATTTTCAGAGTAATGATACGGATTGCTGTCATATTGCTGAAAATTATCTTCCCAATCTTTGTTTCCTTTGCAAAGTAGAATCAAAATTTAGCATCAGAATGGATCTAAGAGTTATTTAAGTTCCTTTTATTGTGATTGAGCAGGCAAATTTGCCCAGACCAGAATTTCATGTCTTATGCCTTGGTTTTTTTTTTAAGCTTACGGTGCCCACTTTTAAAAGTCCCTATTTCAGATGAATAAGACCTGTTTTCATTTCAATGTGTTTACAGTCTTTGATACCAAAAAAAAAGGCAGATTGGTTTGAGAGCTTACCGTATGCTGACATATATAAATAGGTATTTGCTGCTGTCCCAATCTATAACAATAACCCAAATTTATAAAGATTAATGTTCAAATGGAAAAATTTGAGGGGAATGTAACTTAAATATGTGAAATTTGGTGGGGGGGGAATCCCTCCATATACCCATCATCCAGCATTTATCATTCTTAATTTTTAATTGTTCTTCAGAAACACTTTTAATCTTGAAATTTTTTTTAGGCTTTGTTTAACTACAAAATAAATCTAGGCATATTGTAAATCACTTAAAGGAAGCACTTTCATTTTTCTGCAGTGTTTCCTGAGGCTATAGGCGGGTGTTTGAGGAGTACATGCGGGTTATTAGCCAGCGGTACCCAGACATCCGCATTGAAGGAGAGAATTACCTCCCTCAGCCAATATATAGGTAAGTAAATTTCAGTAACTTAAAAGGAATTTTTCAGTGAATTTTTTTTCACTTTTGAATAAATTTTTGTGAACTGGTTCAATTAATTTTCCTTGGTTATTAAAATTTCTTGGTTATGTACAAGAACATTGTTTATAAATAGTAAATATTTGATCCAAATACAGAAGAATTTTTCTATAAGAAGGAAAGAGGATTATTTCAGAGTTGGCAACCCTTCCAAAGATGTGTCTCCTTATGTAGTTTTTATTGTGGAAATAGCCCAAGAACTCCCAAAATTTTGTAGAAAGTAAATGGTATAAAATTTTCTACCATTAAAATAATAGTATTTTAAAATGCCAATGCCATATAATTCTGTTAATTTTGATTATTTTAAAAGATATTAAACTTTTGTTTTAAAACTGCACTGTAAAGTTTGGTTATTATCTTTTTCACTGGTTATAATTAAAGACTTAGATTTGGTGTCTAGAAAATGTACACATACATTTGAGTTAATGAAATTTTGAAATAGATGTGAGATTATGGCTTCTGATGAATTTGTTTCTTTTCTTTTAATAGACACATAGCGTCTTTCCTGTCAGTCTTCAAACTAGTATTAATAGGCTTAATAATTGTTGGCAAGGATCCTTTTGCTTTCTTTGGCATGCAAGCTCCTAGCATCTGGCAATGGGGCCAAGAAAATAAGGTATGTAACTAGCTGTAGGTTTTTAGGTTGTCAGTGAAGGTATTTTAATATTTTAATGGATTTTTCTTCTTTTTTAAAGTACTTGTTGATTCCCTTGTTTATATGTATTATTTCAACTTTATCTCTGGGCAAAGCACTTAATCTCCCTTGGCCTTAGTTTCTATGTTTATGTATTAAGAATGATCAGGTTTTACCTTTTTATTAGTAGAAGGATAAGGAGGTATTGCTTTAGTAGACCCTAGGCACAGAACAATTTATGCCTGATTTTGGTTATATAACTTAGGCCAAATCATATCCACCAAAATATTATATACACATAACAGAGGCCTTTTATACCAACTGATGTTGGTTTTAGGGAGTTTATTCTCATTTAAAAAATGGGATTTCCACCATAAATTTGTTCTTACCAGAACTTTTTTTTTTTTTACTATTTATCTTTTGACTTTCCTATTTATGGGGACGCTGTTTAAGCAAATTATATTACCTGAAACAATCATTGTGAATATGCATAAGAATATTTTTCTACTTGTTCTATCCTCTATAGGATTTTGCTACAGCATATATTTTGGTTTTCTTTATTAAAGTACATTGATACACAGTCTTATGATGGTTTCGCATAGACAACGCAGTGGTTTCAACATTCACCCATACTGTCAAGTCCTCACCCCCTCCCTTGTGGTCACTGTCTTTCAGTGTGGTGAGATGTTATAGAGTCATTAATTGTCTTCTCCATTACAGCATATATTCTTTCCAACTCTTTCATCTGTTTTACCTAAAATCATGTTTTCTGGAGATTTTACCTTAGGCTGTGAGAAGTGGAACTAATTTTTATTTCTCTTAAATGAGATTGCCTTGGTTTCCTTCCAAAAAGTATTCTCTTTCAGAGTCCTCTATCTGCACTGATTACCTTTAGCTGATGACTATGTAGCTATACTAATTTTTCTTAGGGAACCACTTATTTCCAGTAACATTTGAGGCTTCTTAAAATAATCTCAGGTGCTGTCTCTAATTGCAGTGTGTGTCTGTCCTGTTATTAACAAGATAATTTGCATCAGATTAAGAATTGGAAGTTTACCTACTGATGTTTTGTGCTGTATTTATTAATTCTATTGATTGCAAATTATCTTTAGTGCATTTTACTTGAGACATATAACATGATTGATCTGTGGAAGAGGAATGTACTTGAAAGCTGAAGTTTTATGACACATCCTGTGGATTTTTCCCATGAAAGTAGACTTATGTTCCAAAAGGCTAGGGTAACCTTTATGAAATGAAAGCCTGACTACTCAAGTGGGACTGGGGGGAAAGCCCCTTCTCATCTGCTCTGCTCGTTTGGATTGATTTTTCTCTAACAGCTTGCTGGGAATTGACATTCTTCCTATGTCCTACTTTTAGTCAGGTGATTCTATTAAATTAAAACCCTTCTGCCCAATGAGGAACCTCTGGTCTTTTTTGGGAAAGTATAGATTTGTCTTCCAAAGGTAAATGAATAATTTAGTATGTCAGTGCTTTCTAACCTACTTTTTTTCTTGGTTTGACTTAAAATGATTTGTTTGGAACATGGACAGGCTATATTGGATACATGGGGTTGCTGATTATTGCATCAGTAGTCTCTTGTGAATTCATACATTTATTATTATAAAAATGGTGAAATGAACCCTTCTAATGCTGGCGTTCTTTTGTTTAACTTATTAAGGCTATTATGAGATCTCTAGAAATTCTATGTCTATGTTGTAAATATCATACATGTTCTTCATAATGTAAAAGCTGTGAGTTAATGTTGCATTTTTCTTGTTCTGCATATGTTAACATGGAATAGCAGTAATAGTTTGTACAGACACTTAAAAAGTAGAGTAAAAAAGCAATTAGCAAATAAAATGAGACTACTGTGTCTTAAGTTCTGATGTTGTTTGGCCTTCAGAATGACTTTGCTTGTTCAGAATTGTATTTTCTCTTAGGTCTATGCATGTATGATGGTTTTCTTCTTGAGCAACATGATTGAGAACCAGTGTATGTCAACAGGTGCATTTGAGATAACTTTGAATGGTGAGTTCTGAATAGTTTGCATTCTGTGATGAATTTTAAATGATTTATAATGAGCATGAGGCTTTTCTGTTTTTTCATAATATGCTAAATTTATCTCTTTTTACTAATCCTGCATGATCTACTCCCATGACTTTAGAGTTACATCTGTATGATAACCTCTGAATATATATAGCTCAAGAGAGCTCTGACCTCTCTTCTAGGTATTATACACAGGAATCTTAAATTCCTACTCTCAAAATATTGTCTCTGCTTCCTGCAACTCTTGAATGCTCCCAATTTGCTCCTTTCTTGGCGTTTCTCATTTACATAATGGTACCATTGTCATTCTACTAAGTTGCCCATGTCAGATACCTAGGATAATACCACTTTCTCCCTTACTCTCCATATCTAATGGTTACCAGTTCTTCTCAATTCTACCTACTACATTACCCAAAAATCTGTGTTCACCACCACCCCCATAGTCCAAGCCACAATTATTTTGTTACCCTCTAATACATTCTCTAAACCAGAGGTTGGCAAATAATGAGCTAACAATAATTTTTACATTCTTTAAATGGTTACCAAAAAATCAAAATAGTATTTTGTGACACATGGAGATGATATGGAATTCAAATTTCAGTGTTCATACCTAAAGTTTTGAGTTTCATCAGTGAAAACTTTGTGGAAATTTATTTCTCTGGTTATATAAATACCTATATAATCTTTTGTCTGTTATTCTGTAAAGCCTAAAATACTTATCTAGCTTCTTGTAGAAAAATTTTCTGACACCTGCTTCAAAGAGTGATATTTTTTTTCAAATGCACATTTCAACTTCTTGCTTCATTGACTTAATTTCATTAAATAGCTTTACTGTGTTCTCAAGATTAAGACCAGATTATTTAACATGGCCAAAACTTTTAAAAGGCCCAGTATGATGTAGCCTAGGAATCAGCAAACCATGGCTGTATGGACCATGTTCCCTCCTACCTTTTTTTTTTTCAGTAAAGTTTTATTGGAACACAACTATGCCTAATCATTTATGTATAAATGTTGGTCTTTCCATGCTACAGGGAGAGTTGAGCAGCTGTGATAAGACTGTATATCTTCCCTAGCTAAAAATTCTTTCTATCTGGCTCCTTATCATTTGTTGACCCCTAATCTAGACCCTCTCCATCTCTCCAACCACCTGTGTAGCACTCTTAGACGTATTTCATCTCTCTTTTCACTTTTAATGATAATCTCTCACTTTTAGTAATAGTAAGTGCAAAGGCTCCTTTCCAGTCTCTCATATGTGCGTCTCAGCATCTTCTAGTGTTGTTAGCATACAGTTGTGATTTGTATCTATTTGTATGATTCTTTTTGTATTTCCCCTACTAGAATATGAACTCTGTAGTAGTAAGAAGTATAATTCTTCTGTTCACTTTCGTATCCCCGGCTGAGTACATAGACAGTAAACATATGTGAAATGAATGTCTACTACAGCATCATTTTTAATTGGAGGGATGGTACCTTTTATTCTTATAGATGTACCTGTATGGTCTAAGCTGGAATCTGGTCACCTTCCATCCATGCAGCAGCTTGTTCAAATTCTTGATAATGAAATGAAGCTCAATGTGCATATGGATTCAATCCCACATCATCGATCGTAGCCCCACCTATCAGCACTGAAAACTCTTTTGTAAGTAGTAGCAGCCTATCGGTATCAGTTAATTCTCATCACAAATCAGCAATTAGATATTCCATATATTACCACTTGAGTTTCCAACTTAAAATTTAACAGATGGATGTATTCTTCATTAAAATTTTTTAAGGGATCAAGAGAGTTTGTACCTACCAAAATATAAAGTAAGGTTGTGCTAATAATTTTATCTTCAAGTCTGTATAATTGGGTCTGTAACATCATTTTTTTGAGAGTGAGCTTCTAGTGGCCAGACTTGATTTATTATGCTAGGATGTTTATACGCATACCTTCTCCGTTGAAATAACTGGTTCCTAAGAGTATGAAAATTATTTTAACATGCTCAAGATAGGAAATTTGTCAGCAAATGTGTGTGAACATGGAGATGTTAACTCTTGTTTAAAAGAGATGTTCTCAGTTCTTTCTGATCAACGAGTTGATTTTACAAGAGTGAATTTTGAAATAAAATACTCTTCTCTTCTGTATATCTTTCAGACATTAAGGGATTTTTTGCAAGAGCAGCGTGACTGACATTATGAAGGCCTGTACTGAAGACAGCAAGCTGTTAGTACAGACCAGATGCTTTCTTGGCAGGCTCGTTGTACCTCTTGGAAAACCTCAATGCAAGATAGTTTTTCAGTGCTGGCACATTTTGGGATTCTGCACATTCGTGGAGTGCAATAATACTGTATATTTTTTTTTCTTCCCCAAATCCACTCAGTTAATAGTTTTTAAAAAATGTAGACATTACTACTTGTACCTTTATTTCTTAGTCATATTTGAAAAAGTAGAAAATTGAGTTACAAATTGACCTTTTTTTCAAAGATGTCTGTTAAATCTGTTGTGATTTTATATAAATTTTTCTTTTTTATAGTTTAAAATCGATCTTTTTGGGAATACAGCTGAAGTTCCCAAGTACTTTATAAGAGTTTATCAGACATCTTTAATTTGGTCCTGTCCAATTTATATAGTTTTCAAAATACTACAGATTGTGAACAGTGCATTATATAAGATTATGGGGGGAAATCCTATATCCAGAGTACTCTACCAATTTGTGTGTATGTGTGTGTGCGTGTGTGATTACCAGAGAATTACTGAAAGACCAACTGCTTTTTAAATCCTGTTAAGTAGTTCAAGTGTCTTGCCTTGACCAATCTAATGAGTTGATTAACTAGGCCTTTTTACTTAATTCAGTAAAAAACTTAAGCAGATGTAAGTTAAATAAAAGTTTGAATTATTGCCCAGTGTACCTGTTAACATTATATTTAACAGTTGTCTGCCTAAATTTTTTTTTTGACTTACAGATAATTTCATAAGGGACACACTTTAGATTCACACACAGATAATAGATTATCATTTTTAGGTCAATTGAAACTCATCTCACTTGAAAATTCAGTTGAACCTCTTTATAACATTAATTTTAGGTGAATGGAGATCACTTATCTAATAATTTAACTTGTTTAACATCATATCAGAATTTTATTATATTTAAAGAACAAAATTGAAAATTTTTTTATTCAGTGAATTTACTATCTTCCTAGAGTTTTTTAAACATAGTTAAAAAAAAAACAAGTTAAATTGGTAAAGACTGCAAGAGTAATTTAGCAGAAATAGGACCACAGTGTAGAAAAGTACTCATAAAGCAACTCAGCATACTTGAGCTTCCATGTAGGACTAGAATTCCATATACGTCTAGATTTGTTAGTGGACTTGAAGGGATTTGAGGAAGCTATGAGGTAATTCAGCATTGGGTCCATCAAATACTTAGCACAAACCTTACACTTTGTTTGTCCCTGGATATTTATTTGTTGAATTAATGTCTGGTAACTATCGTAATTATGACAGCCTCAAGGTGGAACAAACTAATCTCTAGCTGACCGAAAGTTTGTCTAATAATTCACTGCAAAAAATTGATTAAATGGCTTATCCTTTTAAGACTGCAGAACTGTTAACCTCAGTTCATGTGGTGGCAAGCGTCAGTACAATATAAACTGGAAGTTACTTCGAGGTTATTGTTCAAGTATAATTACATTTTGTCTTTGGGGCTTAAAACCTTTTTAACTTGCTTTGTGCCAGCCCATATTTCCTGTCTTCTGCTAATTGAACACACTGCTCAATGTGTCTAGGGTCTTTCTTCAGCTGATGGACATTCTAGTAGGGACAAGTTAACTTTTTGGCATTTAGATCTTCCAAACTTGAGCTTTGTGTTGTATAGTCCCATGTATCTGACAGGTCAACCATGGAGAACCTAAGATTCAATCCTAATTTTTTCCACGTTTGACTTGTGTGAATAACTTATCTTTTGGAAAAAAGCTTTAAGTAGTTTAGACACTGATAACTCAGCTGTTTTGTTGATACTCATCTCGATATTGTTGTTTCATCTTTGTTCATATTTAAATCTAGGATTTAATAGAGTCTAGTGAAACAATTAGTGGGAAGCATGAATATTTAAAAAAATAAGGAAAAAGGGAGAGTTGAAAAGAAACTATTTAGAATGTAGTTCTATTATATTCCTAACATTTCAAAATTTATTAGTTGTTTACAAATTGATGTGGCTGTGTTTATAAATGTCTAACTTACTGTATTAATCAGAAGACCATAGAACACGACAGCAAGTTGCTAATGTTACTGGGATTTTTACCACAGTTGGCTATTGTGGAAGAAATAATTTGTTAGATTAATAAAAAAAACTTTGCAAAACATGGCTTTATACCTCAGTATCAAGATGTGCAAGACCAATAATTTTTCAGAATATAAATGCATTATTTTCTTATGGTACTAACATTGATGACAGCAGTCAATCAGCCTTTACCACTGTCAAAATATAACAGGATCCCAGTGATGGTCTTTTATTGATGTTACTAGTTTGGGACCTTGATTGGTTGACATTTAGTCATTATCATAATTTTAAATAATTCAGATTCAAAAAATAGCCTACAGAATTTTAAACCATGATTTGATATTTAATACTAAGGCTTTTTTTTTTAATCTCTTTTGAGAGAAACATGAAGAATTATAAAGTTCAGGGCCTTACCACCGTAGCATTGTGAAAGTGAACTTTAATTAAGCTGATGTGAAAGGAAAAACCCCTTCTTTGTAGAATTAAATCTGTGCTAGAGCACTTTACATGATACCTGTATTTAGAAAATACCACATTGTAAAATTGTCATCAAATAATATGTTTGCTTTCTAAGGGCTTCTTAACCCAATCAGTGCTAACACCCCACCCCTCCCTTCCAGTCTGGCACTCACATCTTCCCACTTATGAACCTTAAACTGCTTCTCAAGCCTATGGGCTGCTTCAGTTCCAGTGTTGATAAACTGACAACAGCTCTGTGATGTATTCTGTGCTGGGGTGGAGCACAGGAGAGCAGTTTACATCATTGTCCATTTTTATACCCATTCTTCAGAATTCCTGAGAAAGTCATACTAACATCCCCAAGGCTGGAGAAAAATTCATTGAGTACTTTCCCCCTTGACTGGTATAGACAGTTTAAAACTCTCAGAAGAGAAAACAAAGTTCAAATATTTTTTTAAGATCTAGGTGAGCTTTTCGTTTCATGGTCCCTGGCTCCTTTTCCCTAAGCTTCAAAAAAGCAAATATAAAGTTTTTCTACTGGCTCTGGACTGTATCTTCAGAAATGAAATATAAACTGGTCTCAGATACAGTGGAAAGAGTATCAAAGTCACCCACTTTCTATCAAAGCCTAGAGAATGTCTTCTGTTGCCTATATTAAGTATGAGCAAAATAAAAGACACATCATCACTGCAGACCTACTGCAGCAGGAGTTTTAGAATTGTAGTGTGCCTGAGAGTCATGGGGACAGATTCCTGCATGCCATCCCTAGAGGTGTTAGTAGTTGGTCTGAGATAGGGCCCAATTATCTGCATTTCAGACAGACTCCTAGATAACGCTGATGCCGTCAGCCTATGGCCCACACTGAGGAGCACTGCACCACAGCAAGATGCAGACGTACTGTGACGCAACCGGGAAGGAAATGTAACTCATGGAACAAGTAAACTGTGTACATTTGCTTCCCATTTATAGAATGACAATAAGAACGAGTTCAGTAAAATGGAACTCAAAAGAGGAGAGAAACAGAATGAGATGAGAGGGAGATTATGTTTCTAAGAAAAATCAAGGATTTAATTTTCCCAATTAATCCATTTTATAAATGCAACTTATTATCCTTTGTTGGGTTAGTATTTTAAAACTTTTGGATGGATGTTTTAAAAGTTAAGCATTTGAATATAATACTGATTTTAATTTGTAGATTTTCCTAGAACAAAGCAGGTAACATGGCTGCATTAAGCTTATATTTCATAGTTATGACTGGTCTTGATTTTCATGTAAAACAAATCTATTTAAATCCTTAAAATTCTGAGTAATTTTATTGTAGTAACCATAATAGAACTCTATCTAAATCACTAGACAAACACAATCTGAACTTAATTAAACCCTCAAAAAGTATTTACTGGTTCATGTAACTGAAACCCAGCAGAGTTGGTCTTAGGTAGTCAAATGTGATTTCCAGAACTCTCCATCCGAGTTGGTCTCATTTCTCCACGAGCCTCCCCTGAAATCGGGGAGAAGATCGTGTGACACTGGGGAGAATGGAAAGGAACGAAAGAAGGATAAAGTCCCAGAAAAGGGCTTTGGTGCAACTTGGGTCACATTCTGATCTTTGAGTTCTATTTCTCACTTGACGACTATTGGAACAGTTCTGTTATCTATTAACCCTTCTTTCCTCTTATTGACTCCTTCCATCCAGCCTCCTTTCCATTCAGGATCATAATTTTTTAAGAGAGGTTTATACCTTATGCTTATGAACTGCTCAGATGAAGTGCTTAGTTGTTTGGGAATTATCTAGAATGGTTAGAACTAGCATTAGGTTGCTTGGCTTGGTTAATAAAAGTGTTAGAACCTGGAGGACAGGTTACTAACAACACTCCCTCGGGCCACTGGCTTTACTCATTTATTTTGTGTACTGGCAACTCTTACTAGAGAAAAAAACAATTAACTGCTTCTCTGTTTATTGTTACTCTTGAGTTGCTAAGAGCAAGTCTGTTTGTAGGTAAGTATGCTGATGACATCTTCCCCTAAGCATTTTTTTTTCAAGTATTTGAATATGCTGCTGGATTTCTTCTCTTAGTAGTCCAAAGGATCTAGAGATGTGATGCTGTTTCTGTGGAATTAAAATATGTAATGTATCTAAACAATAGGTCATTTATAAATGTGATTCTGCAAGTAAAATTCTACAAAACATTATACAGATACGTGGAAATTCGGTGTGAAACATAATTGAGATCTACTTCAGTACCCTAAAGAAAAGATTGAAAGAGGTTAAGTATGTTGCCCTGATTCTATAGCTTGTAGCAGCGCTAAAACAAAAAGAGAAAAGAAAAACACCCTTCGTGGAGCTTGGGGAATGAAGAGTAAAAGCAGAGGTCTTTGTCAGAAATGACCCCAGGTGGGAAGAGAAGAGACAGTAACAAAACACATTTAAGAATTTAATGTTAATTTCACTTCACAATTTCATTTACTTTTACTTTAGCTAAAGTGGACTGGAAATCCTTACACCCCTTCACTCTCTCCACTGCTTGTGTGAGGAGAATTGCCTTGTGTGTGGAGAATTGTGAAGCATAGAGAGATTGCCAGTTACATGTCCTACAGACAAGGCAGTTACCTTAACCATGAGATGGGTTTAAAAACACCACACCTGCCTCTGAGCTAGAGTTTGGGTCATACGTTTGAAGTTCTTGCATTTTTGATTTAATGAAGATAATCCATTTCACTAAATTAGGACTTCTCAACATTTCTGCTGAAGCAAAGGTTTGCCTGGGACAGTGGCTTGATGTGACCCACTGCAAAACATACTTTTGTTAACATCTCTTAAAATTGATGCAAAAAATTCATTTCACTCCAAATTGTTGATGTTGGTTTATGTGAAAAATTTTATTGTTCTTAACAACTCCCTAAATCTTCAAGCAAAATTTATATCCCAGAAAATTATTCTTCTTCCGAAGCTATGTGTAATCCATGCCCCATTGCATCTTATTCTTTTGGGGCGTTGGGTAGTGGGTGGGTGGGCTGTGTGTATTCATTCACATCATCTTAGGAAACAAAGTGATCTACATTATTAAGTCATTTCCTTTAAACTTATGTAAACTTTATAATCTGCAGTAAAGCACTATGCTTACGAGTTATTACAGTAACTGAAGAGGAGGTGTTGCGGGAAGATACATGTGGAAAGAATATGAAGAGCATAAATATGTTATAAAATTTTACACAAAGAGTTGCAATACCAAAAAAGTAAATATAATGACAAACATGCTGAAAACCTAAGCTGCTGAAAGTCTTGAAAAAGGCTAAAATCATGATCTTGTCAGTGTTGCCTGTAAATAAATGAATGGGTGGGTGAATGAATGGGTTTGATTAAGGCAATAGTACTCAGTGTGGGCAGAGGGAAGTTTACTCTGGGGACATTAGTGATGAGACAATTTTTTATTTCCACGACTGGGAGGCAGGGTTTCATTACTCCTGGCATCTAGCAAATAGAGCCAGAGATGCTGCAGAGTAACCTGCAGTGTACAAGTAGCTTCCCACACCAAAGAATAATTGGATCAAAATGTCAGTAAGAACCTAAGTTAAGGACAGTTGGAGGCGGGTGCTAGGAAAGGAGAAGAAAAAGACTGGGAGACAGGCCAGTCAGTAGGCACAGATAGTGCCGGGTGGCCTCTCAGGGTCCTGGAATGGAGCTGAATAACCACAGCCTCCAGCTAGGACCTGGGCGGGACAAGAGTCTTAGCCTGAATGAGCCTCCTGGGGTGGGAGAGGACAGCTCTCTGGGCTGCCACCTGTCCTTAGGCTGTGTTGTTGGGTGGGGGCAGGACTGGAGTATGCACTGAGGGCCAAGCACATCCACAACTTGAAAGTCAATCCTATTGGAATTTTCCAGCTTCTGGAACAAGCTTCTCAACTCATTAAGCTTCTCAAAATTTTTGAGGGATTTCTGTGTACTTGGTCACATGGAAGATAGCAGTTGTGAAGATACATATAACACAATTCCTGCATTCAAAGAGTTTATAGCAGTAGAGACAACCACACAGAAATGTTAAATACAGCAACATAGGTTAAGTCCTGGTACAAGAAGCCTAAGGGGGCTACAGAAGCAGAGAGATGGGGCATTGGACAGGTGGGTGGAGAGCAGGCACAGAAGGAACTGCATTTTAGAGATGAGAAAGCACAGAGGCTCAGGGTCTTTGTGATAATCCCTGTAGGGGAAGGCCCTGGACCATAGAGTATCTGGGATCAAGAGTACCTTTACCCTTCCACAGAGTACAGGTAGGTTGGGAAAGATGGTTGAAGGCATGGAGAGCTGAGGAACTGGGCTGCGCTCTATGAAAAGGTTTTTGTACAGAGATGAGCTATAGAGGCAGAGTTTTGAGCGGTGTCTGGCTATAGTGATACATGGGAGGGTGGGAGTGGGATTGAAGCAGAGGAAGTAGAAGAGGTGGCCAGAAGCTCTAACAAAAATATTCTGGTATTCCATCTCATCCTTCAGACATCTTTGACCTTGGGTACATATAACAGTAATTTAGTCAATTAAAAAAAACTCAGTGTCAGCTTTTGTGATCACAGTCCCTCTGTATTCTGGAGTTTTACTTTATCTTAGGGTTCAGCGTCATGCTGAAACATACACTCCCTTAGAATTATCCTCAAATCTAAAGTCTCATGTTTACAGTTTAGCTTTTAACCCGTGGGTATCATTTAAATTCCTCTTGGTATCTATTTTCTGCTAAGGAGCCTCCGTTCTTGCCCTGAGAGCATGAAATTCTCAGTAATTAAAATGCCTAGTGGTTTACTGTAAAGATTCTTATTTTTCTAAGAAGTCATTCTAGCCTTTCGTGGCCCAGTCCAGAATATAATCTTGGCTTTAATCTCTAGGGACAATACTCCATACAGTCCTGTGAGTATTGGTTTCGGGAAGGACACTGAACCTAGATACTTCAGAGATTGGTTTTTCTTACCAATTACAAGGAAAATTGTATGATGGAAATTAAACTGGATACCCTCTTGGAATGAATGGGAATCCCTGTCAATACAAGTATGAGTAGGACCTAGAAGTCTTATTTTGCTGAAAGCTGAAATCTTGCTAGGACTATGCTGGGTTCCCTGATGTACAGAGGATCCTCACTCCCACCCCAGTCAGGATGGCAGAACACACTTGCTTTTCTCTGGAGAATAGTGGATGGGGACTGCGTATTTCTTGAGTGCCCCTCATGATGGGGTGGTGACTCTTCATCTTTTCCCCTTCTCAAAATTTCTGTAAATCATGATGAAAGGGACTCATGCTTCTGGTCATGATGGAGTAACTCTGACCCAAGTAACCTTCCTGAATTAACGATTAGAAGTAGACAAAATATGTGAAATAACTATCAGAAATTGGACAGTAGGCAGGGCAGAACCTTGATGCCCAAGAGAAAAGAAAATAGCAAAGAACTACATACAGTGGTCCAGACTTTCTACTTGGAGGCTGCATTAGTCAGCGCAGGCTGCCATAAGAAGGCACCACAGACTGAGTGGCTTAACAGAAATTTATGTTCTCATAATTCTGGAGATTAGAACAACAAAGTCAAGGTGCTAACGGTTGGTTCCAGGCCTCTCTTCCTGGTTTATGAATGGTGGTTTTCTCACTGCTCTCACATGACCTTTCTTTTCTGTGCATACTGGGGGCTTGGGAGCAGTAGACAGGAGGGTACAAAGGGGTGGGGGATAGAGAAATCTGGTTTCTCTTCTTACAAGGGCACCAGTCTTACGGGATTAGGGCCTCACTTTTATGACCTCACTTAACCTTTACCTTCCCAAAGGCCCCATCTCCAAATACAGTCCAACTGAGAGTTAGGGCTTCAACATGAATTTGGGGAAACACAATGCAGAAAGAAGTACTTTCCAGACTAAGATGCAGAGATGGGGATTCCAAGCTGACTTACCTTACTAAATTGAGGCAGATGGGAGTTCAGAGAGGTGGCTAGAAATTGTAGGGCAGACAATCACAGAGGAAGGAACTATGCAAAAAAAGACCCGCAGAAGTCTCCTGAGGTGTTCCTTGAGTGTACTGCTGAAGCCCCACTGAGGGTGGCAAAAAATGGGGAGTTGTAAGCTGAACAATTTCCAAAGCTCAAAAGGGCTAGGAAACTGTGAACTGCCAGAATGTAGAGTTACGCATTTAGGGTATTCAGTGGAGACCCCGTAAGACAGTGGGGCTAAACTAGCTCAGTAAAAACTCCTAAATTCACACCAACATGCTTAATAACAAGCTTTGAAAGGCTCAACATGATCCAGAAGTAACCCAGCTGTCTCAGAGGACTGTCTTAATATTCTTTGAAGAAAACAACAAAATTCGACAGTCCCCAGTGTAGAATTTGCAATGTTGATCCAACAGAAAATTACTACACATGGAAAGAAGCAGGAAAATATGAACCATTGCCAGGAGAAAATGAAGAAATAGAAACCACCCAGAAATGACTGAGGTGATGGAATTAGCAGAGCAAGATTTTAAAAGTTTATACATAAAATCAGATATTTAGAGAAAAACATGAATATACTGATGAACAAAATCAGAGAGATAAAAAAAGAACCAAATAGGACTTCCAGCAATGAAACAATACAGTATCTTAAATGAATAATTCGCTGGAAGGGCTTAAAAGAAGATTAGACAGTAATGAGAGCAGTGAAATTGAAGTAGCAAAAGAAACTAAACTGGAGAGAAAAAAGACGGAGAAAGTCAACAGATGATCAGTGACCTGTTGGATAATATGAGATGAAATTTTTTCGTAACAAGAATCTCAGGGGCAAGGAGAAGAAAATATTTGAAAAATACTGGTGAAAAATGTTACAAAATTTTTTGAATTTTATTGAGATACAATACACATGCCATAAAATTCATCCATTTAAAGTGTACAATGTGGTGTTTTTTAGTGTATTCACAGGCTTGTGTAACCATCACAACCTAATTTTAGAACATTTTTGTCCTCTCTAAAACAAACCCCTCAATCGCCACTATCAATTTTAGTGTATTGTCATCACCTCAGAAAGAAAGCCTGTGCCCGTTAGCTATCACCTCCCTATTCTGGCCTCCCTTAGCTCTATGCAACCACTAACCTATGTTCTGTCTCTATAGATTCGCCTGTATAATTCACATATGATAATGTGACTAGTTTCTTTCACTTAGCCTAATTTTGAGGCTTAACCATGTTGTAGCATGTGTCAGAACTTCATTTCTTTTTATTACTGAATAATAGTCTTTGTGTGAATATAGCACGTTTTATTTCATTACTTGATTGACATTTGAGTTATTTCCTTGGCTGTGAAAAATAATGCTGCTGTAAACATTTGTGTATAAGTTTTTTGTTTGGAAATATGTTTTCAGTTCTCTTGGGCGTATACCTAGGAGTGGAATTCCTGGGTCATACTGTAACTTTATGTTTAATATTTTGAGGAACTGCCAGACTGTCTTCCTAAGTGGCTGTGCCGCTGTACATTCCCCCCAGCGGTGAAGAGTGTTCCAATTTCTCTACATCCTTAACGCTTGTTATTTTAGCTGACTTTGATTTTAGCCATCCTAGTGGTTGTGAAGTGGTATTTCACTGTGGTTTTTATTTACATTTTTTGATAGCTAATGTGGTGAGCATATTTTTGTGTGTTTATTGGTTATTTTTATATCTTCCTTGGCGAAATGGATATTCATATCTTTTATCCATTTTAATTGGTTTATTTGTCTTGTTATTGAGTTATAAGAATTCTGTATATAGTCCACGTACTAAACTTCTATCAGATACATGATTTGCAAATATTTTCTCCCATTCTGTGGGTTGTCTTTTTAACTTTCTTAATGGTGTCTTTTGAAGCACAGAACATTTAATAATGATGAAGTCCAGTTCATCTTTTTTTTTTCCTTTGGTCACTTTTGCTTTTGGTCATATTTGAGAAGCTATTGCCTAATTCAAGGACATCAAGATTTATGCCTATGTGTTCATCTGCTTTATAGTTTTAGTTCTTACAGTTAGGTCTTTGATCCAGTTTGCATTAATTTTTGTATATGGTGTGAGGAGGGGTCCAGCTTTGTTTTTGCATTTGGCTATCCAGTTGTCCAGGCGCCATTTGTTGAAAAACCTATTTTTTTCCTCATTGAATTGTCACCTTGTCAAAAAATCCATTGATTATGAATCTAAGGGTTTATATCAGGAAGCTCGATTCTATTCCATGGACCTATGTGTCTAGCCTTATGCCAGTATGACACTGTCTTGATCACTGTAGTTTTGCAGTAAGTTTTGAAATAGGGATGTATGAGTCCTCCAACTTTGTTCTTCCTCTTCTAGGTTGTTTGGGATATTCTGAGCTCCTTGCATTTCCATATGAACTTTAGGATCAGCTTGTTAATCTTCAAAAAGCCAGGATTTTGATAGAGATTATGTTAAATCTGTAGATTAGTTTGGAGAGCTTTGCCATCTTAACAATATTAAGTCTTCTGATCTATGAACATGGTGCCATTCATTTATTCAAGTCTTTCATCTCTTTCTACAATGCTTTGTAGTTTTCAATGTGATCATAAATTAATTTGTTTTCTTAATTTCATTTTCAGAATGTTCACTGCCAGTATGTAGAAATACAGTTTGTTTTTGTGTATTAATCTTGAATTCCTTACTTTGGTGGACTCATTTATTCTCATATTTCTGTGTAGGTGTGGATTACTTAGGGTTTTCTATATATAAGATAATTTCATATGCAAATAGAGATAGTTTTACTTTTTTCCTTTCCAATCTGTATGTCTTTCATCCTTTTCTTGCCCTGACCAGAACTTCTAGTACAATGACAAGTAGAAGTAGCTGGAGCAGATCTTGAGGTTGGCTGTGAAGTTTTCATAGATGTCCTTTATCAAGGTGAGGAAGTTCCCTGCTTTTTCTGCATTTATTCAAATGATCATATTTTCCTCCCTTTTTCCTATACTACTGTCTATTCATTAGTTGATTTTCAGATGTTACACCAACGTTATGTGCCTGGGATAAATTTTACTTGGTCATGATGTATAGTATTTTTCATATGTTGCTCAATTTGGTTTGCTGGCATTTGGTGAGAATTTTTACATCTATTTTCATAAGTAATAGAGGTCTTTAGTTCCTTTTCTTGCACTGTCTTTGTCTAATTTGGTAGCAGGGTAATACTGGTCTCATAGAATGGGTTGCAAAATGTCCACTCCTATTCTATTTTTTTGGAACAGTTTGTGAAGCATTGATATTAATTCTTCTCTGGATGTTTGGTAAAATTCATCAGTGAAGTCATTTAGATGTGGGCTTTTCTTTGTGAAAATTTAAAAATTACTATTTTTATTTCTTATTATAAGCCATCGCATTTTCCATTTCTCTTTGACATGTCAGTTTCAATATTTTGTGTATTCCTGGGAATCTGTCCATTTCACTTAAATTATATAATTTGTTAGCATACAGTTCATAATATTACCTCATAATCCTTATTTCTGTAAGTTCGATAAATGTTTCCTCTTTTACTTCTGTTTTAAGTAATTCCAGTCTTACCTTCTTTTTTCCCTTGGCCAGTCTACCTAAATGCTTGTCAGTTTTGTTAAGCTTTCCAAAAAGCCAAATTTTGTTTTTGCTGATTTTTTTTCTATTGCTTTTCTATCTGCTAAAAATTAGTGAAAGAGAAAATTCTTTAAAGCAGCCAAAGGAAAATAAGACATATTGCTTAAAAAGGAAAAGGAAGCCAGTTAATACAGAAGATGATGGAATGACACTACACTTCAAGTGGATGCCTTGATTATTTTAAAAAGTTGATTAAACAAAAACACATTTCTTGTGACACTAGGCTGTCTGTTTGGTGTCTGCATGCGACAGTATGCTGTGCCAGGAAAAACCCTTTCCCTGTCCCTGAATTCCCAGGCAGCCATTTCCCAGAACTCTTCATAGTGGAGGTGATGGCTTTTCCTTCCAGCACAAGGGCAAAAATTTTAAAAAGCAGGCCCTGCTGACACTGCCCAGTGTTGGTCCCAGTGTAGGCAGGCGTCTGTCTGCTGCTGTGATGCTTTTAGGGAAATATATTTTCTTTCTTATTTAACCCCAATCCAGTCATTATCAACTTTGGCTGCACCTTCAGGTCTGCTAGGGAGCCTTAAAAACCTACTGAAGCGCATCTCCATCCCAGACCAATTTAAATTTAGAATCTGCTAGTGGAGCCAGGCCATCTGAGTGTGTGTGTGTGTGTGTGTGTATAAAAATGTATGTATGTATGTGTGTGTGTGTATGTGTGTATATATATGGCATATTCATATGTATGTGATGTGTTTTTTTACCTATGTGGAAATTTTTAAATGTATACCAAAGTAGAGACAACAGTGACCTTCAGACTGGGGATATCAGCTTCTCCAAGGGATCAGCTTTAGCTGGATATCCAGACAGAGTTGACACCCCAAGTATGCTTTGTCCAATTTCCCCACCCATGTGTAGTACAAAATGGAGATGGTTTGTGGTCACAGAGCAGATACCTTTACACAAACACACACACACATACTGTTGGGAGGAAAACTTTCCTTTACCAACTTAGGTCCTAGTGGTCAGTGCCTGCAACTTACACAACAACTGCCAGTTTGAAGATCACTGTTGAATGGTTTGCAGTTCTTTGCTTTCAACCAGACTATAAAAGGGTGAGTCATAAATTTAAAATTTTACTTTCAGTTCATCAAAATTTGTCATGCTATTTTGATCAGTCGTGTTACTGGTAATGTTAATTCAATCAAAAGAATTTTTTTGAACAATTAGATCATAGGAAGTAAAGCTTAAAATTTAAATTAGGTCAAAGGGTATAAAGTTTAAAATTTTAAAAATAAATATGTACTGTTGTAGTCAAGAAGTATGAGTATATGATCAGTAACAGATCTTCAAGTATAAAATATATCACAGTCCAGTCAACCTCTTTGTAAGAAGTAGGATGAATGTATAAATTCAGAAAGAAAAAGGAAGTATTGTTAAAGAGCTAGCTCTTATATTTTTCAGATGTATAATGCAGGGCATAATATTGGCTATGGTATTTAGATTCCATTGGATTCATTTTAGAAAGTAATGTTTTATTTCAAAATGTCAAGATTTATAAAGCACTGGAAATTACATTCTTTGCAACTGCTTAAATTTATGATGACTCATTATAGATGATTTTCAACTGAAAAATGTACAAGGGAGAATCTGCATAAAAAATTTTTTTAAGGACATGTGAAAGAAAGTTTAAAGATCACTGGTCTAGATGGATTGCTTTGTTTCCTTCTGGAGGCCCAAGGCCATTCACTAGAATGAGCTTTACTTTAAACTTTGTCTTTGTAGTTTAATGAAGCAGAAATTGATCCATACTTGACACCCTCATGTGTTTTGGGATTGATAAACAATAAACGCAGTGAAAACTTAAATGTGTCCTTATGGAAATTGTGTGGATGTATTTTGTATAGCATTTTCTATCTATAGTCTGTTGGTAAAGGAGAAACAAATATGTTTACTTTTACTATTTTTAGCACTTATTAAATTTAGCTTACATTTTTTTAAAGTTTATTTTGATATCATTAATCTACAATTAAATGAGCAATATTATGGTGATTACACTACCCCCTTCATCAGGTTCCCCCCACCAAACCCATTACAGTCACTGTCCATCAGCGTAGTGAGATGCTATAGAATCACTACTTGTCTTCTCTAAGTTGTACAGCCCTCCCCGTGCCCCCTCAACATTACATCTGCTAATCGTAATGCCCCCTTTTCCCTCTTATCCCTCCCTTCCCACCCATTTTCCCCAGTCCCTTTCCCTTTGGTAACTATTAGTCCGTTCTTGGGTTCTGTGAGTCTGCTGCTGTTTTGTTCCTTCAGTTTTTTTCTTTGTTCTTATACTCCACATATGAGTGAAATCATTTGATACTTGTCTTTTTCGGCTTGGCTTATTTCACTGAGCATAATACCCTCTAGCTCCATCCATGTTGTTGCAAATGGTAGGATTTGTTTTCTTCTTATGGCTGAATAATATTCCATTGTGTATATGTACCACATCTTCTTTATCCATTCATCTACTGATGGACACTTAGGTTGCTTCCATTTCTTGGCTATTGTAAATAGTGCTGCGATAAACATAGGCGTGCATATGTCTTTTTCAAACTGGACCGCGGCATTCTTAGGGTAAATTCCTAGGAGTGGAATTCCTGGGTCAAATGGTATTTCTATTTTGAGTTTTTTGAGGAACCTCCATACTGCTTTCCACAATGGTTGAACTAATTTGCAGTCCCACCAGAAGTGTAGGAGGGTTCCCTTTTCTCCACATCCTCGTCAACATTTGTTGTTGTTTGTGTTTTGGATGTTGGCCATCCTCACTGGTGTGAGGTGATATCTCATTGTGGTTTTAATCTGCATTTCTCTGATGATTAGCGATGTGGAGCATCTTTTCATGTGCCTGTTGGCCATCTGAATTTCTTCTTTGGAGAAGTGTCTATTCATGTCCTCTGCCCATTTCTTAATTGGATTATTTGCTTTCTGTTTGTTAAGGTGCATGAGTTCTTTATATATTTTGGATGTCAACCCTTTATCAGATACGTTTTTTATGAATATATTCTCCCATACTGTAGGATGTCTTTTTGTTCTACTGATGGTGTCCTTTGCTGTACAGAAGCTTTTCAGCTTGATATAGTCCCACTTGTTCATTTTTGCTTTTGTTTCCCTTGCCCGGGGAGATATGTTCATGAAGAAGTTGCTCATGTTTATGTCCAAGAGATTTTTGCCTATGTTTTTTTCTAAGAGTTTTATGGTTTCATGACTTACATTCAGGTCTTTGATCCACCTTGAGTTTACCTTTGTGTATGGGGCTAGACTGTAGTCCAGTTTCATTCTCTTACATGCAGCTGTCCAGTTTTTCCAAGACCAGCTGCTGAAGAGGCTGTCATCTCCCCATTGTATATCCAAGGCTCCTTTATCAAATACTAATTGACTGTATATATTTGGGTTAATGTTTGGATTTTCTATTCTGTTTCACTGGTCTGTGAGTCTTTTTTTGTGCCAGTACCAAATTGTCTTGATTACTGTGGCTTTGTAGTAGAGCTTGAAGTCAGGGAGCGTAATTCCCCCTGTTTTATTCCTCCTTCTCAGGATTGCTTTGGCTATTCGGGGTCTTTTGTGGTTCCATATGAATTTTAGAATTATTTGTTCCAGTTCATTGAAGAAAGCTGTTGGTAGTTTGATAGGGATTGCATTGAATCTGTAGATTGCTTTAGGTAGTATAGCCATTTTGACAATATTTATTCTTCCTAGCCAAGAGCATGGGATGCATTTCCATTTGTTAGTGTCCTCTTTAATTTCTCTTAGGAGTGTCTTGTAGTTTTCAGAGTACAAGTCTTTCACTTCCTTCGTTAGGTTTATTCCTAGGTATTTTATTCTTTTTGATGCAATTGTGAATGGAATTGTTTTTCTGATTTCTCTTTCTGTTAGTTTATCATTAGTGTATAGGAAAGCAACAGATTTCTGTGTGTTAATTTTGTATCCTGCAACTTTGCTGAATTCAGATATTAGTTCTAGTGGTTTTGGAGTGGAGTCTTTAGGGTTTTTTATGTACAATATCATGTCATCTGCAAATAGTGACAATTTGACTTCTTCTTTACCAATCTGGATGCCTTGTATGTCTTTGTTTTGTCTGATTGCCGTGCTAGGACCTCCAGTACTATGTTGAATAACAGTGGAGAGAGTGGGCATCCCTGTCTTGTTCCCGATCTTAGATGAAAAGCTTTTAGCTTCTCGCTGTTAAGTATGATGTTAGCTGTGGGTTTGTCATATATGGCCTTTATGATGTTGAGGTACTTGCCCTCTATACCCATTTTCTTGAGAGTTTTAATCATGAATGGATGCTGAATTTTGTCAAATGCTTTTTCAGCATCTATGGAGATGATCATGTGGTTTTTGTTCTTCTTTTTATTGATGTGGTGGATGATGTTGATGGATTTTCGAATGTTGTACCATCCTTGCATCCCTGGGATGAATCCCACTTGATCATGGTGTATGGTCCTCTTGATGTATTTTTGAATTCGGTTTGCTAATATTTTGTTGAGTATTTTTGCATCCACGTTCATCAGGGATATCGGTCTGTAGTTTTCTTTTTTGGTGAGGTCTTTGCCCGGTTTTGGTATTAGAGTGATGCTGGCTTCATAGAATGAGTTTGGAAGTATTCCCTCCTCTTCTATTTTTTGGAAAACTTTAAGGAGAATGGGTGTTATTTCTTCTCTATATGTCTGGTAGAATTCAGAGGTGAATCCATCTGGTCTGGGGGTTTTGTTCTTGGGTAGTTTTTTGATTACCTCTTCAATTTCATTGCTGGTGATTGGTCTAGCTTACATTTTTAATAATGATAACTCGTCCTACTCTGATATTAGCTTTGAGGTTCCTATTAATTCGTTAATTATCTAGCCTGACTCTATAATCTATTTCCAAGTAATCCTCAGGGGAAAGGTGAGTTTGGTCCCTGGTCTGGGAAGGACAGTGTGCATGGGAGTCTGGGATCTCTCTCAGGCTTTCCCAGGTCTCTGTAATTGCAGCAGTGCCCATCACCCAGCCTGGCTGCAGGCTGGCACTGTACCTGTATCCTCTGGAATGGTCATGGTCCCTACAACCATGGGAACTTGATTTTATCTATTTCAGTTTACAGCTGAGAGAACTGAGGCTCACGAAGTTAAGTAATTAGACCAAGGTCACACAGCTAGTTGGTGGAGAGCTAGAACTTGCCCCTGCAATGTCTGACTGATGATTTCCACTTCAGTACACCGCCCTCCCCTGGGTAAAGAACACTCCGGTGAGGAACAGAGGGAAGAGCGCTGGAAGGAGTCCGAAGGCCTGGGCTCACTTTCTACTGATACTTCTTGGCTAGTTGTGAGACCCAAGAAGTCACTATTTTTCAGTCTTAGTGGTGGTGATGGAAATTTGCAGGATTATGTGAGAGTTAAACAATAAGCAATATACAAATATGAAGGGGGATTAGTGTATCCTATCTCCTAGCCCCTCTTTTGCTATAGAATTAGTGAAAGCCCATCATACCACCATCTGGTCACACATGCATTCATAAAACATTATTTGATTTTGTAGAATTGGGATTAGGTTGTTTTTTTTCCATCTCTGTTGAAAGCTACAGTGAATGAATTGTCAAAGCTTGGAAGTGGGTAGTATCAGTGCCTGATGTTGGCCCTGGGGAAAGAAGTCAGTCAAGTGTAGACACACAGAAATGTAGCACATCTTTTTCAGTAGAGAATTACCTGTATGCATTGCAGATAATGCACAAATCGAATGGACTTAAGTAGAGAACGTCCTAAATTGTTCAAGTTAAACTCTGAATCTGGTCCCTATCTCTGGGGAGTGATCTAAGGTTAGGGTTAAAAAATAAGAATCCAGTTTGTATTAAGGAAGCATCATATGTTCTTTGGATGAGGAGAAAATTTTCTAAGTTCCAGCCGGTGTGGTCTGATTCCCTAATCTACTTTTCAAGAATTTAGCTGAAGTTCCTGCTGCCTCACAGAACTCTTGCTTCTCCCCAGTAACTGGTTCAGGTGTCTTTTCTATGTCTGCTTGCCTGCTTTTAGCTAGTCCTTTTAATTTTTTTTCAGATATTAAAAATGTCTAAAGGATAAGTAACAAAAACCCATAAACTTACCACTTTGCTTGAGAAATAGTCAAAGCTCCTGTGTACCTCTCCCCATCACAGCCTGAAATTTGACATCCCATGCTTTTCTTTGTACTTTTCCTGCATAGACATATCTACCTAAAGGATATGCAGGATTGTTTTGCATATTTTAACAGTTTGTATAAATAGAATTATACTGAACATATTCCTTTGCCCTCTTTTTTTCATTCAGAGTGAAAGTGTCTTTGAAGGTTGTTCATACTGATTCAGGTGGTTGTAGTTCATTCATTTTCACTCTTGTCTGGAAGTCTACTATATGCATACACCTTGTTAAAGTCAGTTTGGCTGCTATGACTAAGTACCACAGATTGGATAGCTCATAAACAGCATTAATTTATTTCTCACAGTTCTGGAAGCTGAGAGCTGAGATCAGGGTGTTAGTATGGCTGGGGTCTGGTGAAAGCTGTCTTCTGGGTTGCAGGCTGCTGACTTCTCCTTTTATCCTCACATGGAGGAAAGAGAGTGAGCTAGTTCTCTGGGCTCTTCCTATAAGGGCACTACTCCCACTCTTGAGGGTTCTACCCTCAGGATCTAATTACTTCCCAAAGGCCCCAACTCCAGATACCATCACTTGGGGTTAGATTTCAACACAGAAGTTTTGGAGGGTCACAAACATTCAGTTCATAACACACTCCAATTTACCTGTTCTTCTGTTGATGGACATTTAGTTATTTTGCTGTTATAAACAGTGCTGCAGTGAACAAGCTCATTTTTGGTTCCTCATGTAAATAGGGGATTCTGTAGGATTTATCTGTGTAGGGATGGAACTTCCATATATTGGGTATGCACATCTTCAGCTTTGCTAGTGTGAATTGCTCTCTAAAGTGATGGCACCAATTTCTGTTTTCTCCAGAGGTATTTGAGTGTTGCTTTCCACCCATGCTCCCAGCTGTCATTATCGAGTAAGACAGAAAGAGTGCAGGGTGATAAGCAGTTAGATCAACTCTGCAGGCTTTTGAAATTGATGCTCCTTAAAGAAAAGGGAAAGTGTCTGCAGAATAAAATCCAGCCTCCTTATACCATGGCACACGCTGCCCTGCCTGATCTTGCTTCCTCCTCCATGGCCAGCCTCATTAGCCTCACCGTGTGCCTTACTCCCCTGCACTCGGAGTGGCCTTCTTTCTCTTACTGGAACATGCAGGCAAACCGTTCCCACCTCAGCACTTGATGTTCTCGCTGCCTGGAACATTTTATGACTGGCTTCTTCTCAACCTTTATACCTGGGCTCCTCCAAGAGGCCCTCTCTGACCACACAGTGTAAAGTGGTCCCCGAACCTGTCCTCCCAGTTACCCCATAGCTCTCATTCCTGTTACTCTCTTTGGCTCTTTCATTGTATTTATCACAGTCTGAAAGGATTTTGCTGTTTCTCTCACTGGAATGTAAACTCTGTGAGGGCCATGTACAATGCCTGACATGTACGGTGCTCAATTTTAATCGAATGAATGGATGTACACATTGATGCCTTCTCTACTGGACAAACTTGTTACCATTTCCTGTCACTTCACCCACATTCACTATCCCAGCATTTTGCTGACCACTGGCATACAGCTTAGGGTGAATGTAGGACTCTGATAATGTCCAGATAGAGGCCCTGTCCTGTGCTGTCTGTTTCCCTCTAAGATGTCCCACTGGCTCTATGCACAGCAGCCCCTTTCTCTTCGGATCAAAGCCAGGCCATCCCCATCTACCCTCAGTGCCTGGAATGAAACCTGTGACCCCCACACCCTCTCTGTCTTCCTGGAGGTCACGATGGTTTCCATAGTGCTTGGTCAAGGATGGGGTTTCCCTGAGTCAACTCTGGCCCTTTCCTGTTAACCCGACGGTGTGGAGAACTCCTCACCGGGCTGAGTGTATGTTCATTGACTCATCATGTGGCGTCGTGTGAATCACCCGTGATCCTGTGTCCAGCTGACCCATTCAGGGGCTACTTGCTGCTTTTAGGAGAATATTCTCTGATTATTCTGAGGGGTCAGGTGATGAGCTCACTGCTCACTGTTGTGCCCTCCTCCCTCCACCCCACTTGTTCATTTTTTCTTTTGTTTCCCTTTCCCAGGGAGATGTATTCATGAAGAGGTTGCTCATGTTTATGTCCAAGAGATTTATGCCTATGTTTTTTTCTAAGAGTTTTATGGTTTCATGACTTACATTCAAGTCTTTGATCCATTTTGAGTTTACTTTTGTGTATGGAGTTAGACAATAATCCAGTTTCATTCTCTTACATGTAGCTGTCCAGTTTTGCCAACACCAGCTGTTGAAGAGGCTGTCATTTCCCCATTGTATGCTCATGGCTCCTTTATTGTATATTAATTGACCATGTATGCTTGGGTTAATATCTGGACTCTCTATTCTGTTCCATTGGTCTATGGGTCTGTTCTTGTGTCACTACCAAATTGTCTTGATTACTGTGGCTTTGTAGTAGAGCTTGAAGTTGGGAAGTGAGATCCCCCCTGCTTTATTCTTCCTTCTCAGGATTGCTTTGGCTATTCGGGGTCTTTTGTGGTTGCATATGAATTTTAGAACTCTTTGTTCCAGTTTGTTGAAGAATGCTGTTGGTATTTTGATAGGGATTGCATTGAATCTGTAGATTGCTTTAGGCAGCAGGATGGACATTTTGACAATATTAATTCTTCCTACCCAAAGAGCATGGGATGATTTCCATTTGTTAGTGTCCTCTTTAATTTCTCTCGAGTGTCTGGTAGTTTTCAGGGTATAGGTCTTTCACTTCCTTGGTTAGGTTTATTCCTAGGTATTTTATTCTTTTTGATGCAATTGTGAATGGAGTTGTTTTCCTGATTTCTCTCTGCTAATTCATCGTTAGGATATAGGAATGCAACAGATTTCTGTGTATTAATTTTGTATCCTGCAACTTTGCTGAATTCAGATATTAGTTCTAGTAGTTTTGGAGTGGATTCTTTAGGGTTTTTATGTACAGTATTATGTCATCTGCAAACAGTGACAGTTTGGCTTCTTCCTTGTCAATCTGGATGCCTTTTATTTCTTTGTTTTGTCTGATTGCCATGGCTAGGACCTCCAGTACTATGTTGAATAAAAGAGGGGAGAGTGGGCATCCTTGTCTTGTTCCTCATCTTAGAGGAAAACTTTTGAGCTTTTCGCTATAAAGTATGTTGACTGTGGGTTTGTGACATATGGCCTTTATTATGTTGAGGTACCTACCCTCTGTACCCATTTTGTTGAGAGTTTTTATCATGAATAGATGTTGAATTTTGTCAAGTGCTTTTCAACATTTATTGAGATAATCATGTGGTTTTTATCCTTCTTTTTGTTAATGTGGTGTATGATATTGATTCCATGGCCTCCGCAGCCCCAAGATAGCTTTTACTGATGTATAAGAACAGATTCAGTTAAGGCTTTGCTATGACTGTTATGTGTCATACTGTTATGCCCTATTATTTCGGACCTATACTGATACCTATTAGCTGAACTAATTTAATATTTCTATCTCACTTGATAGAAATTAAAGTTCATTCGTCAGTGAAAAGGAAGAGGCAAAGGCCAAAACAGAGACATTTAGCATGGATCAAGATACAAGTCTAGGAACCTCTTTTTCACAAAGGTAGCAGTGGTGATTAGCAAGAGTGGACATGAAAAAACAAAAAATAGCTGAGCCCTCAGTGTTAGCACAGTTCCTAAAAAGCAAGCTAATTAAAGGCAGGAGGTTATAAGGTGGTGACTGATACCAAGAACCATCTCCCTGTGTCTCAGTGACTCAGCTGCTTCTCTCCACCTGTCGCCCAGCTTCCCCTGGAATACCCTGTGCTTCCACTTACTCCTTTCCCTTTCATGCCCTCTTGCATTTCCTCAGCTGGCTAACTTAGCAGAAAAGTATATGATTTAGTATTTCACAGTAAGTGGTGAATGGTGGAGAGGCTTATCTTTCTCGTTCACACCAAATTTTGATTTTACTATTCAGAATGGCCCCTCAAACTACATTTCTCCCTCTCCCAGAGACCAGGAAATTGAGAAGTCCTGGAGGGTTCAGGAAGGGCAAGTTTCCCGCACTCCAGGGATGACTTCAGGGCTCTCCTTGTCCAGCTCTCAGCGTCTTTCTGCTCTAAAGCACCGTTATCACCGAGTAGGAGATCCTGTGCTGGGCTGACCTTGCAGATTCAACATATCCCTCCTTCCTGCCCTTGGAAGGGGAGGTGCCTCCCTGCCCAACATCGTTTGCCAGCCGGCTCCTTACTGTTCCCCAGGAGAGGCGCCGGCCCAAGCCCTGCGGGTTACCCGGCCCGGACAGGCAGCAGCCTCGCTCACCTGCGGCGGGAGGGGCAGCTGGCCGGGAGGCGGCAGCTTCTTGGGTTTCGGGCACTCGCTCGCCTGGGCGCGGCTGGCTCCCCGAACTTCCTTCACGTCCACTCTTCCTGACAGCCTGCAGGGATTCTCCTTCACGTCCATTTCCCCGGCCTTCAGGATGGTTCTGGAAGCACCTAATCCCTCCCCGCTGTTTTCCTGACAGACTCCAACTGAAAGGGACGCGGGTGCCGCTTTGCTCATTCTCTGGTGTCCCGAAGTGAGTTTCCTGACCAAGAATGGAAACTCAAGTTGTGTCCTAAATTGATAATAAAGCATATTTCTTGGCATTTGCTAGTCATTTTATATACTTTTCTTGAAATCTCCTATACTCCCTTGCCCAAGACTCAACAAATGAAAGCACCGTCATTCTTAGTTTTTTTCATTTATTATAGCTGCTATTGTTGTTATTGTATCTTGCTTTATACCAGAATTGTGACAAAGAGCAATTAATTTTAGAGAAAGTGAAGAAAGGTAGGAAGGTTGCTCTAATTTTTCCCAAACCTGGCTGGTGGGAAAATTTGCACATCTTTGAAGTTTATGAAACAGGCGTCGAATCTTTATTAAAATGGCCAGCAGAAGGAGGTCATCCCCATTCAGGTACCAGAGAACTGGAATCTTCTCGGGGTTCGATACCTTTTCAGCAAAGAGAAAGAGAGCAGAAGCTCAGTCCCACGGTGGGAATGGTGACTGTGCCCAGGGGTGGGGTACCATTTGGGGTTGGCGTCCCTCTTGAGTCCAATTATCTACAAATGGGGGCAGTGGTGGTATGCTCATCTGCACGAGGAATGTGCTGAAATGCTCTGGAGACTTGAGAGATTAGAACAGACTTGACCGAACAATTTGAATACTCTGCAGTGCTTATAATTTAATCAGATAACTTACCAGCATATACTAAGGGGCTCACAAAGGTGTTGCAGATACAGCCCCTTCCCTGGGAAGTGCTCAGGAGCAGGGAGCATGGTAAGCGCTGGGCCCGACGCTGGGCGAACACTAAGGGGACAGCGTTCCGCAGGAGAGGTAGCACCTGGGCTGGGTTGTCAAGTAGGACCAGGGATGATTAAAATGCCCCTCTTTCTAACACGTGCCCCCGCCTCCACGAGGCCATTCCACATTAACCTCTCCATGACTCTTCCTTGGCCTCTGCTCGCCCCACTTCCTCACAGCCTTTGGTAGTTCAGGCTGATGTATCCTTACAGCTGCAGGAAGGGGATGGATCTGTAAGAACTGTCTTGCTTGAGGTATTTTCAGTCTGTGGCTGCAAGACCAGCCCGGGAGCAGTGTTTAACCTCAGTGGGGGGCCTAACTACTACTTTCTGCTCAGGAGGACCACTTACCTGCAAAGGACACAAGAACGCACAGTATTTTTCTGCTTTTTCATCCCTTCCCCATCAAAAGGAAGGTAGGAAGGGAAGGAGGGAGGGTGGGGTATGTGACGGATGAATAACGAAAAATGGATCAGCATTTTCAACCTCCCTTCGATCCCAAACCCCATAAAATTACAGAAAACTCTTGGAAAGTAAATCAGTAATGGTTCTAGGAAATAGGGAAGATTTTCATCAGCAGGAATAATCTTAAGGAATTCCTGAAAATCAAAAAGCAGGTGGGACCAATACCACAGAGAGATAATGACCCAGTGAAACCCCTAACCCAGGACAACACATTCTGAGTTCAAAGTCCATGGAAATGAGAAGCAGGAGGGGCCCTGAGGTTAAATATTAGGATGATCAGTTGGGAGGCAGCCTCTTGCCCTCCCCTCCGTGCTGAGCTGTGATGCCCGTGTGTTGGGACTGGCCTTCTGCCCCTCCCCAGCACACACCACTTCACAGTTTTCAGGAGCAAACTTCAGTAAGCTGCAGGAAAACAGGGATCCTCAAATACAAAAATGAACAGACAACCAAGAATCACCGCATATTTGAGGAAATTTGAGGCTCTGAAGGATAGGCACCAGATTTACCTATCAGAGATACAGACACTCAAGGAAACAGAATTAGTAGCCTAAGGAAGACTTGAAAATATATACAGTTAATATTTTCTGAGGGATTTGAGAGAATTATTATTGTGAAGGAGAAGAAATAACTAAAGGGCTTGGAGATTAATTCTGTGCATATAGAAAAAAGATATGTTCACAATTTTACAGTAGTCATTAAAATATCATGTATATAAGATTAGTCTGTTAGGTTGAGGAAAGCAACAAAACCCAGTTACATGTTATTTGTTTTTAAGAAACACATCCAACCCAAAACTACTTTAAAAGGGTGAAAATCAAAGGATAAAAAAAATGTAGCAAGTGAATGCTAAGTACAAGAAAGCAGGTATAGTAATTTAACATCATATGGAATAACATTGAAGGCAAAGATGAGTAATAGTGAAATTGGGAATAATACACATTGACAATATCAAAATTTTTTTTGTCAAAAACAAAAGTTCTTACATAATGGGCACAGCCAAAGAGCAAATATTTGAGGTGGGAGATGGAACTGGCACAGGGCGAAAGGTACAATTCACCAGGAAGACAGTCAACATCTTTAATTTCCTAACCACAGAGTTTCAAGATACGTAAAGCAAAACCTGATGAAAGTTAAAAGTTATAGAGAGAAGTGTGAATAGAACAGTTAGATATATACAATTCTGTGCCAACAATATACTTTTGGTGGTGGTGGGGTCAAATGTATATGGAACAGACACAGAAATTATGTAATAATACCAATACATTTTAAACAGGAAAAAATGCAAGCCATATTCCTTGACCATTTGGAAATTAACAAGAAAAGGATAGTAAATTTTAAAACTCTCTTTGAAAGTTCAATAACTACTGAGGTAAAGAAATCAAAATAGAAATCATAAACTATTTGAAAATGAGAGCACTACATATTAAACTTGTGGCCTGTGGCCAAAGAGGCTCAGAGTGCCGGGGAGGGTGGATGGAATGCCGCTAGTTTCGATACAGCTGTCAGGGAATGACTGTTAGCAGAAATGAAGGAAGGGAGGCAGCAGCTATGTGTTAAATGGGGGAGGAACATTTTAGGTTGAGGGGATTGCAAGTGCAAAAGCCCTGTGGCAGGAACATGCCTGCTATTATCTAGGAACAACAATAGGCCAGTGTGGCGGGAGCAGCACAAGTGAGGAGAGAGTACTGCACAGGGAATATTAAAAGAAGGAAACCCTGATCATGTACGGTATTGCAGGCTTTTTATAGGACCTTGGCTTTTAGTCTAAGTAAGATTAGAAGCCACTGGATAGTTTTGACCATACTTATGTTTTTAAAGTGTCACTCCACCTCTTTGGTTAGAACAGACTTTGGGAAAACCAGTCACTCCAACTCTGGTTAGAATAGACATCGGGAAGACCCGAGGCATGGGGGCTCATCAGGAAGCTACAGGAGGCAGCCCTGAGTGATAGTACTAGAGGATGTGAGAAGGGTTAGTGTTTATAGGACTTGTAGATGAAGGTGGGCTGTGAAGCAGAGAGGAGAACTACTCCAGAGTTTTGGGCCTGGGCAACTGAAAGAATGCAGTTGCCATTTTCTGAGATGGAGTAAGCTTTGAAATATAATTTTGCTATGGTAAGTTTGTAATGTTCTCTTAAACACCCAAATGGAGATGTAGGCTTGGAATCCAAGATTTGCAAGTTTAGAGTTCATGGTAGATCCACCTGGGGATAAAATTAAAGGGTTATCTGCATGTAGAGAGCATCTAAGGGCAGGAGACTCAATGAGATCACCTAGCAAGTGAGTATAGAGAAAAGATGAGCCCAAGAACAAGTCTTGGAGCCTCTTCATATTTAGAAAAAGAGGAGATGAAGAAAACCAGCAAAGAGATGAGAAGGAACAGCCCCTGAGGTGGAAGGAAAAGCAAGGGAGAGTACTGTCCTGGCAACAAGGGAAGAAATACTTCCAGGAGGAGGAAGTGAGCAACTGTGTCCAGGGCTGCCGAGAGAAGTCATTAGATGTAGCATGAATTATGATGGGACAAATGGAATACTTTGTAGTAATTACAAATAAAATGTCGACATGGAAAAACCTCTAATACGTAGGGCATTCTGTTTGTTTTTGTTTTCCACTTAACAATACAATCAGTATAATATGATTCAACTTTCATTTTTAAAGAGGAAGTTGTATGTAAATAATTTATAAATACAAAGACAAAAATACACACCAAATTTTGCGTGGTGATTACCTTTGGGAAGGGAGTTAGAGTAGAAGAAAGGATGAAGGGGGAATCTCATTTTTTACTCTATTTTTTTAATTGAAGTGTTGATATACAACCTTATATTGATTTCAAGTATATAACACTGCTGTGTTACCCATATTATTAAATCCTCACCCCCACTAGTACAGTTACTATCTGTCGATACAGGAAGATGTTATAGAATCATTGGCTGTATTCTCCATGCTGTACTGCTATCCCCATGACCAACTTACATTAATGGTTGTGAATTATTATGCCGCTTTACCCCCCTCAACCTCCCGACCCACCCATCCCAATCCCTCCCCCATCGTAACCTCTAGTTACTTCTCAGTGTTTATGTACTCTCTTATATTTTTATATCATTTAAATCTTCAAATATGAGAATGGATTCACATATCACTTATGTAATTAAAAAAAAAAGAAAGGGTAATCATACAATGAGAAAAGTAAAAACTTTTAACATAAAATTCTTTTGCATCAAAGACTTTTTCTGATTAAAATCATTTTTAAGGAGGGAAAGGGGACAAGGAAAGTGTTTTTTACATTTTTGTTAAGATTGCATTTACCATGAATGGAATGTACCAAAAGGAGGCTATATCGTAAAGTTCTAACCAAGAAAGAAACTTGTCCGGAGCCTAAACAAACTGAGCATAGCTAGAATAGTGCTTAGCACATTGTAAGCCCTCACTCTATGCTGGTTGAATCTGAAGTCTCCTTTTTGTTGGTGTTGGTAAAATATTCCTGCTTGTGCTGAATATTGAGGTCATATTTCCACTTAAAAGTATAGCCATTTTAGAAGTTGAAGACACCTTTGAAGTTTGGAGTGATCTCTTCCTTTAATAATAGATGACATAAAGGTCCTCAGTTTAAGAGACTTGTTCAGAGTGACACATTATATATGCTATATATGTATATAGATACACAGAGATCTCTATTTAGATCTTTCTTTATATCTATATATGTGTTTCAGCTTTATTGAGACATAATTGACAAACCTTACATCTGTGTTGAGCTATCATTCACTGAGTACTTAGTGCCAAGCACCACGCTAGGTACTTGGCATTCTCACTGAACCTTCACAGCCCTCTATAAGGTAGGAATCATTGTCCCCATTTTATAGATGAAGGAACTGAAGTTTAAGTCCACCCACTTAGCTAAGTGGCAGAGTTGAAGTCAAAACTACATCTCTGTAACCTGAAGTCCATCTTCTTAACCATATGTGGCAATGCCGGTCTCTGAGAGTGTACACTGGGCAGGATAGAAGATTCAGTAGGATAGAGATTCTGTCCTTCAGGAGCTCACCATCCAGTAAAAAAGGCAGCCACATGGGCAAGTAAGGGAGCATGGTTTGGCGAGCGCAGGCATGGGGCTGAGTACATGGACAGTGAAGAGGAGGTCATTGACCCTGACTTGGTAAAGGGGTAGGAGGTTTGGGAAGCGTCTCCAGAGAGATGGGGCTTATGCTTGGTCTTGAACATGGTTAGAACCCACATCTCCTGACTCATCCCTGGGCTTTCTACTATAACTTGGAGAAAAACAAGCCCAATACAAAATCCTAAAACCAGCTCCCCAAATCAGCTCTACTCAGTCACAGAGCAAACACTTAGGAAAGGTCTCTTGGATCCAAGTCTGAACTAAAAAGAATTTCTGAGGAGGAAGAAACAATTGATAATGCTGCCTTCATTCCTTACGAAATTTTCACTATGTGTTTTTTCATTGAATTCCAAAATTCTTAGTGGACAGTAGATTACACACAAGTATAATGCATCAGTAGTAACATCAACGAAAGTTATTTTACTCTTAGTATTCTAAATGTTTTAAACTCTTTTTAAAAATATACCTACCTTCACTTTGCTTCCAACACTGATTCTTGCCTGTTGGCCCTTTGCTAGAAAAGTGATTGAAATCTTGTCTTGTTCTAAGATGCGAACTCCAATATAATGGTTCAGAGCCAGAAAAACAGGTTTAAATGCAGCAAAGGGTGAGGAACTGATGGAATTTGACCAATTCCAAGCTCTTACTCTGTTGCCAGCTTGATCTGAATATTGACCTCCCAAGATATTGATGTATACCCTGGGCAGAAAGAAATTAAAACCGTAAACAGTAACATTAGAGTTCAGTCTTGAACATGGCCCTGCCACTTGCTAACCAACGTGAGTTGCACTTTAAGCTAGCCAATAGCATATGAATGGTGGAAACCTCAGGTGATCTGAGGATTGATAACACGGCGACTGAATGCTATACTAATTTGGAATACTGGGTCCAGTTCAATACCTACTGCTGAACTAAAATGGATCTCAAGGATGGAACCAGGGTGATAAAGGGGGGTCTGAAAATTATGTGCTGGGAAGGATGAAGGAGCAGGGAGGTTTAGTCTGGACAAGAAGAAATACAGGAGAGCAGGCTATATCTGAAAGGATAAAAGATCAGTACTTAGATTTGCTCCGTGCCATAATGGAGGCCAGTGGGTATAAATTCTGGGCAAGGCTGAGCTGGACTCAGTACAAGAGAGCTGTTTTCTAATAGCTCCCAGTACCTGAAAGCCAGGAGTCCTAGGAAGCCTGTCATCAGTGCCAGGTGTGGGCAGGAGAGGCTCAGGAATCTCTGAGATCATTGTGGTAGAGAAGAGCTCTGTAATTGAGGTGAAGGTGGAGCTAAGACCGACAGGGCCTCCCAATATCTTAGCATCACTAATGACACATTTTACTATACTACATATGAATTTAGGCCTGCACAGTCTGAGCCCTAGTGGCACAGATGACTGCCATTCTACTCAACTATCTGCATCTCACATTCTCACCTTCTTCCAACTTGGATTACCATCCCATCCTTGAGGAGAGAGAATAGGTAGAGTTCTGGGTACTAGAAAGTTGACTTAATTGATAATGAATTATTTTTTAAAAGATGAATTGGCCCTGAGGGCCCCCAAGAGTAAGATAATTAATGTCTTATTTCCCCATTATTGACTAGTGGCAATAATCTAATAGCAAAAGTACAGATGAGAAACTGAGGTGATTATCTTATTGTATCTGGGAAGAGAGATTTAGTTTTATTTTGAAATGTGGGTGAAAATATTTGACTAAAACTATATAGATAAATTACTTAATAAACATTCTTTGAGTCTATATCATGCACAATGCATGCTTGTGGTGGCAAAGATTCACGTTGCACCTTCAAAGAAGGTCAGTTCAGCAGGGGAGATGGGCTTTGCTATACAAGAGTCAGAAGATGCTATGAGAGTATCCAAGTGTCATGTCAGAGGGCCCAAGAGTTCATTTGGTGGGTTGGGGGCTTCATAAAAGTTCTTAAACCAATGAATACCTGGTGACAATATAGTGTCCCACCAGATGTAACATAGAATGCTATTGAACCCTGAAGGATAAGTAGAAACTCTCCAGTATATATATATATAAGGGTAAAATGGATTGACTACTGCTTTGGACTAAAAAACACAAATGGCTCTGTGTCCAACTTTCTCAAATATTGGCAGAGTATCCAAACTTGTCAATTGACAGAATTTCTCCAGTTAAGTTTGTTACACCTGTAAATAAGGGGAGAGAATATCTCTTTCTGAAAAGCTCAAAAAGTTTAAATTGTAATTGAAGTTAGAACCCATATTTCACTTTCTCAGTCTAAATTCAATAATACCACAGACTATTTAAGTTAGTAGATCAAAATGGAATCAGGATCTTAATTTCTCTAGAGTGTATGTTATTGTTGTTTGTAGCTATAGGGAACTTACTAGTTAGGAATGAATACATCTCAAATAGCAAGAACACAGTGTAGCAGCTGTCCACTGCAAATTATCTCATAGATGAGGCAGTATAACATTATCAGGGCACAGGCTCAAGAGAGATAACCTGAGTTCATAGCCAAGATCCATAGTGTGACCACATAATTTAGAGTTTTTTTCTAATATTGAAATTACATAGTAATTTCACTGTATTTAGAAAGGATATGATGAACTTTGTTTTAGATAGTTGCCTGGGATTTTTCCACTGAGAAGCATATGGAATGACATAAATAAAAATATCTCTGAATTGAACATTACTATTTAAGACCACTAACTTAAATAAATATTTTTAAAGCCATTTTTGTCACTTAAAAGGAAAAAATAAAACTTCAGTTTATGAGTAAGTTTTAGGGATCTAATGTACAGCATAATGATTACAGTTAATAATACTGTAGTGTATACTTGAAAGTCACTAAGAGAGTAGATCTTAAATGTTCTCAACACAAAAAAGAATGGTAATTATGTGACATGATTCAGCTAATGCTATGGTGGTAATAATTTTACAGTATTTAATTATCAAGTCGACATGTTGTACACCTTTAACTTACACAATATTACCTGTCAATTATATCTCAGTAACGTTGGGGGAGAAAAGGAGAAATAAAATTTTGCAAAACCCAAAAAAACAAACGACAGCAGGAGGAACTTAGACACCTACCAGACATTTCCATTGGGATGATAGCAGGAACTTCTGCCTGAAGAATCTAGCACTGCCAGGATTGCAGGATTAGTGGGTGTGTCTTCTTGGACTATACAGGTGAAACCACTTATTTTGTTGGGCACTCGGATGATGGCTAGGTTTCCAGATGGGTAGCTTGGATCAGATAAGGTCATTGAGTTGTTCTAATGGTCCTTGACTATTCTGGGAATAAATTCAATTTAAGAGAGAGCCCTTTGAAACTATAAAGCCTTCTGAGGATAGGAAGTACTCTAATTACAAAAGGATTTTAGCTCTTTGTGTGGGCCAAAATATACTTACGAAACACAAATGGAAGATAGAAATATATAAAAAGAATTATGTACCATGACAAAGTGCAGTTTATCCCAGGAATGCAAGGTTGGTTTAACATCTGAAAATCAATTAATGAAATATACTATATTGATATAATAAAGAGCAAAAAATACATGACCTTCTCAATATGTGAAAGGGTTCTTTTAGCTACCTGGCTCACTCACTCACAAAGGACAAGAGAACTCCATCAGTGTGGTTTTATTCCCTGTAAGACAAACAGGCAGAGTGGCTGTCTCGAAAGAGAGAGAGCAGCAGCAAGGGGGGAGCTGAAGATAAACAGACAGAATGGCTGTCTCAGAAAGGAGAGAGCAGCAGCAGCAAGTGGGGGGCTGCTTATATAGGAATTTAGGGCCTTGGTGAGCAGGATGGTGGCCTTGAGACTTCTGAGAAACAGAAACTGATGCAGACAATAGAGACTTTTGCTACACTCAGGTGCAGCTGCTATAAGTGATAAGGAGCCGCTGTGCCCGGAGACAGTTCAAGGCTATGTGTTAAAGGGAACTTCAAGGTTGTGTATTAAAGGGAATCTAACAATAGACACAGAAAAAAACATTTGTCAAAGTCCAATACTTTTTCATGATAAATGACTCAATGAACAAGGAATATGGGAACCTCCTCAACCTGATAGAGAGTTTAACAAAAACCCAGAGCTAATGTCAGCCTTAATGGTAAAAGACTAAGTGTATTCTTCCTGAGATTAGGAACTAAACAAATTGTCCACTCTCCTCACTTCTATTCAACATTGCACTGGATGTTCTAATCAGGGAAATTTTATGAAGAAAAAGAAGTGAAAGACATCCAGATTGGTAATGGAAAAAATAAAACTATCTCTATTTGCTGAGAGCATGCTTTTGTATATAGAAAATCCTAAGGAATCCACAAAACAATATATTGAATTAACAAATGAGTTCAGCAGGGTTATAGGCTACAAGATCAATACATAAAAATAAATTGCATTCTATATTTTAGCAGTGAATTTCACATTCTGAGAATGAAATTAAGAAAATAATTCCATTTATAACAGCATCAAAAGATATACTGAGAATAATTTACTGTTAATATTCAGTCCTATCTAAGCTGGCCAGAAATCCAGAGATGAAGTATACACAAGATTGATTCTGAATTATTTTGAAAATCAGCCATGGCCTTCAAGAAAGTTAAGAAGAATTAAAGGCAGGGCATGAAATGATAACTAATAATAAAAGTTAGGAACGTTATTTAAAATTTATTGATATAATCAAAACAAAACCTATTCTCTTTCTCATAGGCACTAAAATATATTTCCTATGCCATGAAAGTCATATTTCTGGTTGATGATTGAAGTTTGACTAAGTATTTAGAAAACTATGACTAAAAATGACTTTATCCCACAAAGTGAGGTCCTCAGGTGACCAAAGAAGAAGTTATTTCATAGTTTTGTTTGTTTTTTACTTTCCTTGAATAATAACTTTTGATACTGTATCAGACCACTAGAATTACAGATCACTGGAAGTTCAAGTGATCAATAACCTGGTGTTCCATAAAATGGATATTGAATTTTTGTATTAAAAAATAACATGCTGCTCAAGGATGTGTAAACTGGTACACATTTTCTCGGGGGCAAAACTCTATCAAAGCTTTAAGATATCCATAATCTCTTACCCAGAATTTCTACCTCTTGGTATTTAACTCAGGGAAATAAGCAGTAAGATGCAACAAAGAATGCACAAAGATCTTCATTTTGCTGTTGTTTGTAATAGCAAAAAATTCAACTGCCTTTGTTCAATACTAAGGTATAGGTTAAATGAATTATAGTTCACCCCTACAATGAAATACCATGGGGTTATAAAATGGTGATATATCTCTGTATTTATTACATATTATGTACTTTGAGTTATAAAATACTAGTAACTAGTTGAAGAATTGATTTTTAAAGAATTATATATTTGCTTATAGAAAAGAAAGATTTATAAAAAGATGGTAACATTTTCTCTGGGTAGTAGCATTTGAGGATAATATCTATTTTTCTATTTATGTATTTTTATATATTTTCTCCCTATATAAAGAAATAAAGGCAATAAAAATAATTTGTTTAAAGAAAGGATACAATATTTGCATTGTCCCATCTGGAAATGACGTCAGAAACTTGCTCCCATGTTTGTAGTACCTCTCTGAAAGCTCATTCCTCACCGTCTGTACACCACAGGCAATAAAAAGATACTGAACTGTTAATTGTTTCCAATACAAAGCATTAAGTATGACAACAACAGACATCTCTGCTTGTTAGGCAGTGATACAAACCATTTCTTACTTTACATTTTTGGCCTCTCATCAGTGACAAGGAACAATCCTTGGGAATCAGTAAAGATCAACCCTAACTCTTGTAGCTAATTTGATAATAGCCTTCGCAGCAGCCCTCTGATATTACGTGGCTGTTTGATGGAGCTTGTGGTTGGTTGGTTGGTCAGTTTTTACTTTATTCACATATTGCTATAGAAACAAAACAAGAAAAAAACCAGCCCTAGCACAATTGAAATCTTCGAAATCTTGATTGTTGTGGTGGTTACTGTCAATATTCATGGAGCTGTACATCTAAGAAAGGTGGATTTCACTGCATGTGAATTATACCTCAGTAAACTGCCTTTGAACTTCAGCTTGAGTTGCAGCATCTGGTGTCTCTTCAGGATTGCTCTTGAAGTTGTTTGGGCAAGATATTAGTGGAGTGTGAGCCGATGAAGAGAGGAATAAGGGGAGATATTCTGGATTATAGCCCCAAGTTTAACTATTTTATATGTAATAATAGGGAAATGAATTTGTACCCAACAGGCTTTATAATAAATATTCCATTTAATTCTGTTCATTCTGGATCTTGAATTGTAATCAAATGGGTCCAAGAATTCCTAGGGCTGAATAATTAAACAATCCAAATTTTCATGCAATGGTTGACATTTCTTTTGGAAGATAATACAGTTTTTCATTTTTAAAACTTACAAAATATATTCAGTTAAGTGTTAAAACATGGTATTCTGTTAATGAATAATTATAAAGTGAATACCCATGTTATCATCATCCACGTCAAGAAATAGAACGATGCTGCTGACTTAGAGCCCCCTGTGTATCTGGCCCAAAGTCAATATCCTTCCTTCCTAGACATAACCACTAGTCTGACTTCATAGTAATTGCTCTGCCCTTTTAAGTTTCTAAACAATGTAGCTTAACTTTTCCCATTTTGAATTTTACATAAATGAAATCATACATTATGTAGTTTTTGTATTTTGTTTCTTTCTATTAACATTATGTTTGTGAGATGCATACACATCCCAGTGTGTAGCTGTTGTCCAATAACTTTTATTTGTGTATATTCCATTGTATGAATTTATCACTGTTTACCTATCCATTCAATTGTTAATGGATATTTGGGTTGTTTCCGGTCTGGGGCTATGATAAACAATGATATTTAAACATTTTTATGCATGTATGCTGGTACCCAGTTCTGCTCAGATAGTATCCTAGAGGCAGAATTTGCCAAATCCCAAGATATACCTGTCTTCCTCTTTTCTAGATAATGCCAAAATGATTTCCAAATTGTACCAATTTGCATCCTACTAAAGGCAAATAACAGTGACTATTGCTCTATATCCTTTACAACACTCAGTACTTTAAACTCCAGCTTAACTTTTTAAAACTCCAGACTTTATTATTATTATTATTGCCAATATGTAGGTAGGTACTGATCTCTAATTGTGACTTTAACTTTCCTTTCCTAAAAGATAAAAATTTTCCTTTTAATTTTCCTCAGGTTACACTAAGGAGGTTGAGCATATTTTCATATGTTTATATGTTTATTAACCATTTGATTTTTCTCCTTTGAGAAGTGTCCAAGTTTGGCCCATTTTTTGTTAGGTAGATTTTTTTTTTCATGGTGATTTACAAAAAATTCTTTACATGTTTAGGATTCAGGTTCTTTGCATATCATATGTGCTGCAAATATTTCTCCCTTCACTTGTCTTTCACCATTTCAATTTTAATTTATCAAATCCTTTATGGATACTGCTTTTTTTCATCAAATAGTAAATTTTTCCCTAGCCTGAGGTTATAAAGCTATTCTCCTATATTAAAGAAATCTTTGTAGTTTTGCATTGCACATTTAGGTCTTTAATCCACTTGGAGTTGATTTTTACATATGATGTGTGGTAGGGGTTCCAATTTCATTTAAAAAATATGGATACCTGTTCCTTCCAGCATTATGTATTGAAAGGATGTTCCTTTCTCCATTATTGTGCAGGGCCACTGCTGTCGTAAGTCAAAGTTTATGTATGTAAGAGTCTGTATCATGGATTTCTCTGTTTATTTTGCCCCAACACTACACTGTCTTACTATATTCTGTAACAGCTTTTTATATCTGGTAAAACACAGTTCCCTCTCTCAGTCTCCTTCAAAAATGTATTGGCTATTCTAGGCTCTTCATATTTCCGTGTAAATTTTTGAATCAATTTGTCAAAACTTCCCTTCCCCCAACACACATAAATATACAATCCTATTAGAAACTGAATTCCTTTGGATCTATAGATCAATTTGGGAAGAATGTCATCTTTAAAATATTTAATCTTCTAATCCATGAACATCGGGTCAAATTTGTTAAATAGGTTGTTCAACTGTTCTATTGTATTATTATTATTATTGTCTAATGGTCCTCTCAATTATTTTTATTGAAGTATAGTTTATATACAATCTTAGATTGGTTTCAAGTATACAGCACAGTGGTTCAACAGTTACCCATATTACTAAATCCTCATTCTCACTAGCGCAGTTACTATCTGTCAGCATAGGAAGATGTTATAGGACTGTTGTACTGCCATCCCTGTGACCAACTTATATTGTGATTGAGAATTTTTGTGCCCCTTTGTTCCCCTCACCCTCCCCACCCACCTATCCCAACCCCTCCCCCATAGTAACCACTAGTCACTTCTCAGTGTCTGTGAGTCTACTGCTGTTTTGTTCAATCTGTTTTGCTTTGTTTTTAGATTCCACAAGTAAGTGAAATCACATGGTATTTGTCTTTATCATTCTGGCTTATTTCATTGAGCCTAATATCCTCTAGGTCCATCCATGTTGTCAGAAATGGCAGGATTTCTTTCTTCTTTATGGATAAATAATATTCTATTGTATGTATGTACCACATCTTCATCTTCTTTATCCATTCATCTATTGATGGACACTTAGGTTGCTTCCATATCTTGGCTATTGTAAATAATGTGGCAAAAAACATAGGGCTGCATATACCCTTTTGAGTCACGGATTCTGTTTTCTTTGGGTAAATTCCTAGGTGTGGAATTACTGGGTCATATGGTATTTCTATTTTTAGTTTTTTGAAGAACTTCCATACTGCATTCACAATGGCTGCACCAATTTACATTCCCACCAACAGTGTAGGAGTGTTCCCATTTCTCCACATCATCACCAAAACTTGTAATTTCTTGTCTTTTGGATGCTGACCATTCTGACTGGTGTGAGGTGATATTTCATATGGTTTTGATTTGCATTTCCCTGATGATTAGTGATGTGGAACCTCTTTTCATGTGCCTGTTAGCAGACTGTTTTTCTTCTTTGGAAAAATGTCTATTCAGGTCCTCTACCCATTTTTAAATTGGGTTATTTGGGGTTTCTTTGGTGTTGAGGTATGAACTCTTTATATATTCTAGATGTTAACTCCTTATCCGATGAATTATTTAAGAATATATTCTTCCATACTGTAGGATGCCTTTTTGTTCTGCTGATGGTGTACTTTGCTGTACAGAAGGTTTTTAGTTTGATGTAGTACCACTTGTTCATTTTTTATTTTGTTTTCCTTGCCCAAGGAGTTGTGTCCAGGAAGAAATTGCTCAGGCTTACGTTCAATAGATTTTTGCCTATATTTTCTTCTAAGAGTTTTATGGTTTCATGTCTTACATTTAGGTCCTCAAACCATTTTGAGTCACTTTTGTGTGTGGAGTTAGACAGTAATCCAGTATGCTATTGCATGTATCTGTCCAGTTTTCCCATAGTCCTCTCAATTTTTCAGAAAGGTAAGCTAAAGTATCCCATTATGATTATGGAGTTTCAAATTTTTCCTTTTACTCTGTGAAATTTTGCTTTATATATTTTGTGTTTATATTAATATGGGAAATTGTTTTGTGATGTTGTAGCTTCCTGGTGGATTAAAACTTATCATTATGAAGTGATCCTCTTTACCTCTAGTAATGGTCTTTAGTATTTTTAATATTATAGTACTTTATTTATATTTAATATTTTTGTATCCTCATATTTTTGATGTGTCTCTTGTAAACAACATATGGTTGGAATTATTCCTTTAAAAAAGTAATCTGAGAGGAGAAAAGATGGTGGCATGAGTAGGGTGGCAGAAATCTCCTCCCAAAACCACATATATTTTGAAAATACAGCAAATACAACTATTCCTAAAAGAGTGACCAGAAGTAAGAATACACCAGCCAGTCTACATCTTGGAGAAGTCAACATCTCACAGAAAAGGATAAAGTAAAAGCCATGACCCAGCAGGACCCGAGCACTCTCCCCACCCTAGCTCACGGGTAGGAGGAAGAGAATCAGAGTGGGGAGGGAGTGGAAGCATAGGACTGCTAAATACCCAGCCCTAGAAATCTACCCTGGGAGCACAGACCCACATTGCATGGTGCTCTGGAGATTGGAGGGGCTGAAAACCAAAGTCAGAGACTAAGATGGAGAACAGGTTCCCACAACTGGATGCCCTGGGACAAAAGAAAAGCAGGCGCTTTAAAAGACTTCTCAACAGTCAGAAGGTTGCTAAAAGGGCAAAGGTTTAGGAGAAGGAACAGGTGGACAAAATTGTCCTGGCACACTCAGCCCAGCAGGTTGGGAACTTTTAGGAGCTTCAGGCATCCTATCCCCATGGTTGGCAATGCAGCCCTGAAGTCCCTCACTGCGATAAGCAGCCTGCCACTTCTTTCTCCCCACTGACACCTGCGTGCACACCTGCTGTCCCTGCCATATCTGCAAACCCCAGCGGGCAGCCCCACCTACAGCAACTACACAGCTTAATGCAGAGGCTTCTCCTTGTGTACGGCTAACCGACCCAGACAGTGGAGACAGGCATGGTGACCAGGAAGCACAAAAGGACTTTGGCCTCCCTGCAAACACCTGCACCACTTGCCAGCGACACCCGCCATTGCCCTAAACCATCGAGAGGGCCACACGGCCCATGGCAGTTTAGGGGATTAACCTAGAGGCTGCTCCCCACATGCAGTTAACTGGCACAGACAGCAGAGACAGGCACTGACTGTGACTGGCAAGCAGGAAGGGACTTTGTCCTCCCAACTGACACATGCATCAATTGCCTGTGACCACTTTCATTGCTCCAGGACTATGAAAAGGCATAAGAAACTTGTTCAACCCCAAATCCGTCAAACACCAGAAAGATGGCTTGGTGAGACTGAGGTCACCAATCTTCCTGTAAAAGAATTCAAAATAAAAGTCATAAGAATGCTAATGGAGCTACACAAAAATATTCAAGAGCTAAGGGACAAATTCAGGAGGCAGATAGTTGAAATGAAACAAACAATGGAAGGATTTAAAAGCAGATGAGATGAGGTAGAGGAGACAATAAATGGAATAGAAATTAAAGAACAGGAATACACAGGAGCTGAGGCAGAGAGAGAAAAAAGGATCTCTAGGAATGAAAGAATATTAAGAGAACTGTGTGACCAATCCAAACAAAACAATATTCACATTATAGGGGTACCAGAAGAAGAAGAGAGAAAAAGTGATAGAAAGTGTCTTTGAAGAAATACTTGCTGAAAAGTTCCCCAATATGGGGAAATAAATACTCTCTCAGGCCATGGAAGTCCACAGATCTCCCAACACAAAGGACCCAAGGAGGACAACACCAAGACATATAATAATTAAATGGCAAAGATCAAAGACAAGGAAAGAGTATTAAAAGCAGCCAGAGAAAGAAAAAAGATCACCTACAAAGGAAAGCCCATCAAGCTATCATCAGACTTCTCAGCAGAAACCTTACAGGCCAGAAGGGAGTGGCATGATATATTCAATGCAATGAAATAGAAGGGCCTCGAACCAAGAATACTCTAACCCAGCAAGATTATCATTTAAATTTGAAGGAGGGATTAAACAATTCCCAGATAAGCAAAAGGTGAGGGACTTTACCTCCCACAAACCATCTCTACAGTGTATTTTGGAGGGACTGCTCTAGATGGAAGTGTGCCTAAGGATAAATAGCTGTCACCAGATGAAATAAAACCACAGCAAAAGAAGTAGACCAACTAAATACTAAACAAATGCAAAATTAAATCAGCTACACACAAAGTCAGTCAAGGGATACACAAAGAGTACAGAATGTGACACGTAACATATAAAGAGTGGAGGAGGAAAAAAAAGAAGGGAGAGAAAAAATAATTTTCAGACTGTGTTTATAATAGCGTAATAAGTGAGTTAAGGTAGACTGCAGATACTAAAGAAGCTGCCCTTGAACCTTTGGTAACCACGAATCCAAAGCCTTCAATGGCAATAAGTACCTGTCTATCGATAATCACCCTAAATATACATGGACTAAATGCAACAATCAAAAGACACAGAGTTACAGAATGGATAAAAAAGCCAGACCCATCTATATGATGCCTACAAGAGACTCACTTCAAACACAAAGACATACACAGACTAAAAGTGAAGGGATGGAAAAAGATATTTCATGCAAACAACAGGGAGAAAAAAAGCAGATGTTGCAGTACTTGTATCAGACAAAATAGACTTCAAAACAAAGTCACAAGAGACAAAGAAAGACATTACATAATGATAAAGGGGTCAGTCCGACAGAGGATACAACCATTATAAATATCTATGTACCCAACACAGGATCACCTACATGTAAAACAAATACTAACAGAATTAATAGGGAAAATAGAATGCAATGCATTTATTTTAGGAGACTTCAATACACCACTCACTCCAAAGGACAGATCAACCAGACAGAAAATAAGTAAGGAGACACAGGCACTGAACAACACATTATTAGAACAGATGGACCTAACAGACATCTACAGAACTCTACACCCAAAAGCAGCAGATTACACATTCTTCTCAAGTGCACATGGAACATTTTCCAGAATAGACCACATACTAGGCCACAAAAAGAGCTTCAGCAAATTAAAGAATATTGAAATTGTACCAACCAACTTCACAGGTCACAAAAGTATGAAACTAGAAATAAATTGTACAAAGAAAACAAAATGGCTCCCAAACAGAAGGAGGCTTAACAACATGCTTCTAAGTAATCAATGGATCAGTGACCAAATTAAAACAGAGGTCAAGCAATATATGGAGACAAATAAAAACAACAGCTCAACATTCCAACTTCTGTGGGACACAACAAAGGCAGTTCTAAGAGGAAACTATATAGCAATCCAGGCCTATTTAAAGAAGGAAGAACAATCCCAAATGAACAGTCTAGAATTCAAAATTATTGAAACTGGAAAAAGAAGAAAAAATGAGACCCGAAGTCAGTAGAAGGAGGGACATAATAAAGATCAGAAAAGAAATAAATAAAATTGAGAAGAATAAAACAATGTACAAAATTAATGAAACCACAAGCTGGTTCTTTGAGAAATAAACAAAATAGATAAACCCCTAGCCAGACTTATCAAGAAAAAAAGAGAATCTACATGCATAAACAGAATCAAAAATGAGAAAGGAAAAAATCACCACAACACCACAAAAATACAAATTATTAGAGAATACTGTGAAAAATTATATGCTAACAAACTGGATAACCTAGAAGAAATGGACAAGTTTCTAGAAAAATACAACCTTCCAAGACTGGCCAAGGAAGAAACAGAAAACCTAAACAGACCAATTACCAGCAACGAAATTGAAGCAGTAATCAAAAAACTACCCAAGAACAAAACCCCCGGGCCAGATGGATTCACTGCTGAATTTTATCAGATATATAGAGAAGAAATAATACCCCTTTTCCTTAAAGTTTTCCAAAAAATAGAAGTGGAGGGAATACTTCCTAACTCATTCTATGAAGCCAGCATCACTCTAATACCAAAACCAGGCAAAGACACCACCAAAAAGGAAAATTACAGACCAATATCCCTGATGAACATAGATGCAAAAATACTCAAAAAAATTTTAGCAAACTGAATTCAAAAAATACATCAAGAGGATCATACATCATGATCAAGTGGGATTCATCCCAGGCTTGCAAGGATGGTACAACATTAAAAAATCCACCAACATCATCCACTATATCAAAAAATAATAATAATAACATGATCATCTCCATAGATGCTGAAAAAGCATTTGACAAAATTCAACTCCCATTCGTGATAAAAACTCTCAACAAGTGGGTATAGAGGGCAAGTACCTCAACATAATAAAGGCCATATATGACAAAACCACAGCCAACATCATACTTAACAGTGAAAAGCTGAAAGCTTTTCCATTAAGATCAGGAACAAGACAAGGATGCCCATTCTCCCCACTTTTATTTAACATAGTATTAGAAGTCCCAGCCATGGCAATCAGACAACACAAAGAAATAAAAGGCATCCAGACTGGTAAAGAAGAAGTCAAACTGTCCCTGTTTTCAGATGACATGCTATTGTACATAAAAAACCCTAAAGAATCCACTCCAAAACTACCAAAACTAATATCTGAATTCAGCAAAGTTGCAGGATACAAAATTAATACACAGAAATCTGTTGCATTCCTATACACTAATGATGAGCTAGCAGAAAGAGAAATCAGGAAAACAATTCCATTCACAATTGCATCAAAAAGAATAAAACACCTAGGAATAAACCTAACCAAGGAAGTGAAAGACCTATACCCTGAAAACTACCAGACACTCTTGAGACAAATTAAAGAGGACACTAATAAATGGAAATTCATCCCATGCTCTTGGGTAGAATTAATATTGTCAAAATGGCCATCCTGCCTAAAGCAATTTACAGATTCAATGCAATTCCTATCGAAATACCAACAGCATTCTTCATTGAACTAAAGCAAATCATTCTAAAATTCATATGGAACCACAAAAGACCCCAAATAGCCAAAGCAATCCTGAGAAGGAAGAATAAAGCTGGGGGGATAACGCTCTCCAACTTCAAGCTCTACTACAAAGCCACAGTAATCAAGACAATTTGGTACTGGCACAAGAACAGACCCATAGACCAATGGAATAGAGTAGAGACTCCAGATATTAACCCAAGCATATATGGTCAATTAATATACAATAAAGGAACCATAGATATACAATGGGGAAGTGGCAGCCTCTTTAATAGGTGGTGTTGGCAAAACTAAACAGCTACATGTAAGAGAATGGAACTGGATTATTGTCTAACCCCATACACAAAAGTAAACTCAAAATGAATGAAAGACCTGAATGTAAGTCATGAAACCATAAAACTCTTAGAAGACAACATAGGCAAAAATCTCTTGAATATAAATATGAGCAATTTTTTCATGAACATATCTCCTCAGGCAAGGGAAACAAAAGCAAAAATGAGCAAGTGGGACTATATCAAGCTAAAAAGCTTCTGTATAGCAAAGGACACCATCAGCAGAACAAAAAGGCATCCTACAGTACGGGAGAACATATTCATAAATGACATATCCAATAAGAGGTTGACATCCAAAATATATGAAGAGCTCACGTGTCTTAACACCAGAAAGTAAATAACCTGATTGAAAAATGGGCAGAGGATCTGAACAGACACTTCTCCAAAAAAGAAATTCAGATGGCCAACAGGCACATGAAAAGATGCTCCACACTGCCAATCATCAGAGAAATGCAAATTAAAACTGCAATGAGATATCACCTCACACCAGTTAGGATGGCCACCATCCAAAAGACAAACAACAATAAATGCTGGTGAGGATGTGGAGAAAGGGGAACCCTCCTACACTGCTGGTGGGAATGTAAATTAGTTTAACCATTATGGAAAGCAATATGGAGGTTCCTCAAAAAACTAAAAGAGACCCAGTCATTCCACTCCTAGGAATTTAAGAAAACAGGATCACAGATTCAAAAAGACATATGCACCCCTATGTTTATCGCAGCACTATTTACAATAGCCAAGATACAGAAGCAACCTAAGTGTCCATCAGTAGATGAATGGATAAAGATGTGGTACATATATAGGACCATGACTTCAGCTGTGGAAGAGCTACAGAAAGATCTAGAAGAGGTGAAGGTGCTGCTGGAAAAGGCCACTAGAAAAAAGAATACATGATGCCCTTGGAAAAATCCAAGACTGAGACAGAAATCAAGAACAGGATGCAACAGAAATCACAGAGGAAAGCAGAACCTCTTGACAATGAAAAGCCAGCTGCTGTGGTCATCCCCATTACAATGGGATATACAGTGAAAATCAGTAATTATGGATGGGGTCAGTCAGAGAAGTTTGTGAAAATCTTAATCACTCTGACTGGAGTCCATCAAGTCCCTGCTGAGAATGTGCAGGTGCGTTTCACAGAGAGGTCATTTGATTTTTTGGTATAGAATCTAAATGGGAAGAGTTATTCCATGATTGTGAACAATCTGTTGAAACCCATCTCTGTGGAAGGCAGTTCAAAAAAAGTCAAAACAGATACAGTTCTTATCTTATGTAGAAAGAAAGTGGTACTACTTGACTCCAGTTGGGAAGGAATGCAAAGAGAAAGAAAAACCCTCCTATGACACTGAAACAGACCCTAGTGAGAATTGATGAATGTTCTGAAGAAAATTAATGAAGAGGGAGATGATGATATGAAGCAAACCAATAATAAAGCCTGGGTGGAATCAAGAGAGAAGCAAGCCAAAGGAGACACAGAATTTTGAGACTGTGATGGGAACATTTGGGAACTGTGATGTGGAAATATTATGTTTTCAACAAAGAAATTTGGTGAGCTGCACAGATATACTTGACAGAAAACCATTTACACAGCCTTCTAAGTAAAGGCAGTAAATTCTCCATTTCATTCTGGAGGATTTATTTAAATAAAACACTTATTAAACACTTCTTCCAAAAAAAAAGATGTGGTACATATACACAATGGAATATTATTCAGCCATAAGAAGAAAACAAATCCTACCATTTGCAACAACATGGGTGGAGCTAGAGGGTGTCATGCTCAGTGATATAAGCCAGGTGGAGAAAGACAAGTGCCAAATGATTTCACTCATCTTTCGAGTATATCAACAAAGCAAAACCCAAAGGAACAAAACAGCAGCAGACTCACAGAACCCAAGAAAGGACTAACAGTTACCAAAGGGAAAGGGACTGGGGAGGATGGGTGGGAAGGGAGGGACAAGGGGCAAAAGGGGCATTATGATCAGCACACATAATGTAGGGGGGGGGCACAGGGAAGGCAGTATAGCACAGAGAAGACAAGTAGTGACTCTATAGCATCTTTCTATGCTGATGGACAGTGACTGTAATGGGGTATGTGGGGGGGACTTGATAATAGGGGGAATGTAGTAACCACATGTTGCTCATGTGAAACCTGAGCATAAGATTGTATATCAATGATACCTAAAGAAAAAAAATGGAGTCAGGAAGCCCTGAAGGGGGAGCTCTCACACAGGTACACCTGTAGCAGCTTACTTTGCATTCACAGGCAGGAGGAGGCTCACCTTACTACCCCAGTAGAAGGAAGGAAGAATTCCTCCTGGCCCAGCAACAGCCCAGCCAATGAGAAACTGTCACAACCCAGCCAACAAGAAGCCTCTACATTTCAAATTCCCAGTTTCTTCCAGTGAACTGGACTTTTGTTGAAAAACACCACTCCCAGCTCCCCCTTTTTTCTCTAAAAGAATGCTCCTCTCCTTTATTCTCCAGATTTGCCCATGGTTTGCCATAGGTTGCATATCCTAAATTGTAATTCATCTACTATTCCTGAATAAATTCTTTTGCTGGTAAAAAAGAAAAAAAAATCTGACAGTCTTTGTCTGTTAACTAGAGTATTTAGTCTATTTATATGTAATTACTGACATTCCTTGATGTTTTCTTTTTGTTCCTTGTTAGGTATTTTTCTTTTCCCTTATCCTTTCTTATCTTTGGTGAGACAATAAATCATTCTATTTTTTTGTTGTATCTCTGCTAGCTTGGAGGTTATTCTTACTGCTTCTGTTATTTTTCTGGCTATCCTAGAAATTTCAGCAAGAAAACTTAATTTATCAAAGTCTGAACTTAATTCATGTATTTGCCTTCTCCCAAACCAGGGACTTTACAACACTAACTGCATTTAGCCTTCTACCCATTTCATGAACTATTTTGTCAGGCATTTTTATTCTACACTGTTTTTTTGAAACTCCACAAACCATTATTATTATTGCTGTTGTTGTCATCATTGTTGCTATATTAACAGCCAATTTTTAGTTTTATCCATATATACCATATACCATTTTCTTTGGTTGGGTCTTAACTGCATTTAACTCTCATCTTTTAAGTTTTTAATGT
>JAVSCE010022061.1:0-63437 GCA_032199065.1 Smutsia gigantea | reverse complement strand
ACGACAGCACTGTGTGAGTAAATGCCAAGGATGCACAAAACGAAGGAAAGCAAGATGAAGGGCAAGACAAATCAGGGAAGGCTTCTTGGAGAAACGATTCTTGAGCTGGCCTTGAAAGAAATGCCCTCTATAGATTCTTTAGTAGAAAAGGAGGAGAATTCCAAGGTGGGGAGCCAGGAGCAAGAGCATGGAGGCAGAGGCCAACACACAGTGGACAAGGGACAGTCCAGAGACTGGCTTCCCTCTAAGTGTGTCCACAGCAGAGGCTGAGAGACGAGGGGGCGCTTCAGAGGGCCTTGCCAGTGCGGACCTCGGGGAGCAGGCGAAGGGTCGTGAGGCGACAGCACTGAGAGCTCCTTGTGGGTGAATCGTCAGAATGAGAGTCAGAGGAGGTTAATCACAGAACCGCTGTGCAGCGTGGCCCAAGACAAGAAGAACTCAACATCTAACCCCGCAAAACATGTGTAGTGACTTGGTTATGAGAGCCCAAGGGCCTGGAAAAGAGTAATGGGTGTGAATGAAAAGAGCAATGTCAGATCTCAAAAGCACATTGAAGGAAGAGTATTCCTGGTGAGATTAGGACTTGGAGGTAGAATAAAAAAAAAAAAATTCAAGCCTCCAGGAGCCTTGGAGAATGGCAGTACCTCTGACAATAATGGAGAAAAACAAAGAAATACTAATCTGGGTGGGGACAGAAGACTGGGCAGGTTTTGAAATGTCCTAATAGAAGTAATAAACACCTCTTCTTTATGACCTGGGCATATTACCTCTGAGACCATAAGTAGTTCTATTCTAACTTTGGAGAGAGAGGGAGTTTTACAGAGAAAACAACAGTACACCACTTTCCTGCTTATATTCAAAGTTAAAACCCAAAGAGATTTAGACTTCATGTCTGCACACTAGCCCATATTTCATAAGAATCTCCTAAATCGTGACTTCATAATTTTCAGAAAGATTCCCCCGTGTTATTTCCTGTGAGTTTATAATAACTCTGTAAAATAAACCGGGCAGGCACCTCTGCTGGAGGCTGGGGTACAGGAAGGCAGAGGGACTGAGCCACAGTCGCACAGCTAGGAGCAGGGTATTTTGCCACGAAGCCGGGCTGCCTTTCATGCAGTATGGGAATACTCATCATTTCCTTACTAGAGCACTTCTGAAAGCCTAGTACAGGCTGGTGCTACACTGAGCCCTTTATATAAACCACCTCATTCAATTCTCCCATCAACTCTGCAAAGTAAGGTGTTGTTTTTCTAAAAAACTGAAGTTCAAAGGGTTTTGGTGACTTAACCCCATGTCACATGATTGGAAAGGATTTGAATCTGGTCTGACTCCAAAGCCTCTCCCACAGGCCCTACTCCAAAGTCCTTTATCCCACCTCATATCCCAAAATACCCCTCTAAAAAAGGACACTATAATTGTCTGTACTAAGTTGCCCCTTCAGCTGTCTTCCCCAGGCCAAATAAATCAAATTACTTTAGATTTTCTCAAAGTTCTGAAATATTATCCCTTAATACTACTACTTACTATCCTCTGAATCTTAAGATCAAGAACTCAGAACTCACTGTGCTATGTCGTTGGTGAATAAGCATTGCATGTGTATAATACTATATGTATATATCAATATCTATAGATATATACATATATATGTATATATATAAATTTAAAAACATATTTGTAAAAACTTAAAATTTCAAAATAAACAACAAATAAATGCGGGCATTTTCTTTTGCTCTTTTTATGTGTGGGCTTATATAGAGGTTACATTTACTGATACAGCTTTGACCATGTGAGCACTAAAACAAGCTTAAAGAAGGAGAAGGAAGGACCAATCATGGGCCAGCAGCACAGTGCTGTTTGTTTTAGAAACATCATTCCATTTAATCTTTACAACGACCCTATGAGGTAGATATTATGATCCCCATTTTATAGAACAGGAAACCAAGGCTCATAGAAATTAAATCACACGTACAATGTCATGAGGCCAAAAAGAGAGCTGAGATTTGAACTGGGACAGTCTAATTTTCAAGCTCAAAGTTTTCTATTCTTTGACACCACTTCCAAATTAGTAACTGAAAGATGATTTTTAAAAATAGTCTGCATAAAACTGAAGGAACAAAACAGCAGCAGACTCAGAGACTCCAAGAAGGAACTAGTGGTTACCAAAGGGCAGGGGTGTGGGAGGGCAGGTGGGGAGGGAGGGAGAAGGGGATTGAGGGGTATTATGTTTAGTACGCATGGTGTGGTGGAGTTACAGGGAAAACAGTGTAGCACAGAGAAGGCAAGTAGTGAACCCGTGGCATCTTACTACACTGATGGACAGTGACTGCAATTGGGGTATGGGTGGGGACTTGATAATATGGGTAAATGTAGTGACTTCATTGTTTTTTCATGTGAAACCTTCATAAGAGTGTATATCAATAATACCTTAATAAAAAAAAATAGCCTGCATAGCATTGTGTTACATTGTCAAAGGTGGCTGGATTCTGGAGACTGTTCTTGGTGTACTGTGACTTTGGAGGATTTTTTGGTGATAGGGATAATGATTTTAATTTTCCTCTTCCACTTTAAAGGGCTACAGATCAGTCCAGGACACTCCCTATCGTTCCTCTTCACTCTTTCCTTCTCTTTCTACTCCCTTCCCCAAGTTGAAGTAAAAATGCTTACCTGCAAAGATTCTATCCTTTAAGTTAAAAATAGGGGGAAGGAAAGGTGAGCTATTACTTCCTTGGCTATTTGTACATACCATGCAAGATTCATATTTCAAGAAATCATCCTAAAAGGAAATAAAGAATCCTCATAAGCCTGGGACCCTGCTAATACTATGGATGTTGTTATTGCAATAATTACACCCCTCTGGAATCTCCATTTCAAGAATTCCAGACTGTTAAGATCACATCCTATTTCTTGAGTGGGAGCCTTTGCAGTGCCCACCTCCTTGTACTTCCCTGTCTCTGCTGCAAGAGCTAAGTTAGCCCACAGAACTGATGACGGGAGCTTGGGTCTGATAGCGTGGTGCCTTCTCTGGATGTGCTGCTACTGGGTGAGTTGGCCTACCTCACTAAGCTTCCACGTGGGAAGATAATAGAACCTATATCAGAGGGCCACTGTGTGAGTTAAAGACATTTCTAGCACCATGCCAAACACTAGAAATCATTCAATAAATGATCCTTATTCTAAGAAAACATCAAAAATAGTCCCTGGGACATGGGACAAATAGCTTTGGGGAGCCTTAACTCCAGAGGAGTCGGGGGCGGAGGAATATTTTTCCAGCCCAGGGCAAATTACCTTTGAAACTGAAATCAGTCAAAGGGAGAAATAAAGTGGGAGAAACCCATTTATTCCACTTCTGCTCTCCCATGTCATTCACGACGCGGCTGCAGAAGAAGGGCCCCACCCAACCTCTTCGGTCCAGATAAGCCCTAGCTCGCCCTTGTAATCACTGATATGGAGATGGACTACTTCTCTCCACCCCTTGGAAACAACTATTGATATAGAGATGCATTAAAGCCAGACACGAGATTCTGGAAATATTGCAATTTCACCCACAGGAGCCATCTGGCCTAATGTCGTAAGAAGGATTTTAGGAGTCAGTACCAGCCAGATAACTGCTGGTGAAGCTAACATCCCACATCCCAAGGGGATGAGTTCACACACCTACCCAGCCGACCCCCTTTCCTTGGACCACAGCATATCTGGCACTTCCAGAGGCAGCTCAGATGCCAGACTAGAGCCAGGAGCCTGGGGACGCAGTGGCTCTGCCGCTCAGGCACACTCAGGCTGCCTTAGATCGCACAGTGGCTACGCCAAACACTTCCATCCTGGTGTCTGCTGAAATGAATGGATTAAGCAGCCTAATCATGAATGAGGGCAATAGGGAAGCACTCACTTTTTCGGTAAGGTACAGAAAAACCCCAAAGTGTAAGTTGACTTTTAAAGGAAGAATTTTGAAATATGTTCCAGCTGTACCCTGGATGGAGTTAACAGGGCCTCCATCCCCGCCTCAAAGAATGTCAGTTTCTCTGTTGATATGCAAAGTCTACCACAAGGCGCTTGGTACCCCTTCTTCAGGCCTGACTCAGCTCAGCCTGTGAGGAGACACCACCTGCCAGGTGTGATAGGTATCGTCCAATGTTTGGAAGGCTGTCACATGAAAAAGGGACCAGACGGTGTCGCTCCAAAGGGCACAACAAAGTACCATGTGTTAAAATTACAGGAGGGAATTTTTTCACTTAACCTAAAAAAGATATTTGTAAATCTGTGAGTCAAACAATTGAGGCAGTATTGTGATAGAGAGAACACCTTTATGATGCTTTCGAATTCTAATTTTCTAGAAGTTGGTACAGACTTGGCTGGGGATTCTGCACACCAAAGGATCAGAAATCAGACAGATGTTTTTTGGGTTTAGTGTCTGTAGTGTCCCGCTGTGGGAATGGGACCAACCTGAGGAAGCCAGGGTAGCTGTGGATACCAGACCAAGGAAGCAGCCTCAGCTGGAGCCCCATGAGAACTGTCCCCTGATCTGTCACAGACCCTTCTCCCGGTCACCTGTGTGATTCTCCTGCCTCTGCTGTGTCTGGAACTTGTCTGGTGCCAGCCTAGCTCTGCATGCTACAGTATCCTCACATAGGCCCTGTCTCAGAACTCTGAGCTCCCAACCTAATCCAGACGGCGGCTAGATCCGAGCTAGCATGAGCAGGTCTGTGCGGGAGGATGGGAGGAGCAGCCCCTGACACTCAGAGGCTGCCTGGTCCTCACAAGTAAGCCATGTTACTTGAGATGTGAACAACCTCACAGAATACCAACTTCAGACAAGGTTCCTTTGAGATCACCCTGAACAAGGCCACATAATTTTGTCTAAGCACATGCACAACAAAGTCATGGGTGCCAACCACAAAATACCCAAAAAACCCTCTCAGCCAAAATGAGTGACTGTTATTACCAGTTACAACTTCATGCTCCTTCTCGTCTCCCCTCCCTAGAGGTAAGATTTACTGAGCTATCAATCATAGCAATGCCCCCACTGACAGCATCCCATCTGGAGCGAATCTCCCACTTGCTTGGACCCTCCCCTGCATCACCCCCACCAAAGCCCAAGGTCTATAATAGGCTCTGCCCAGCACCTCTTACTGAGCTGCTCCGGGGCCCTCCTCATGCCCACTGACTCTCACTGTAATGAGTTATAAGCCTCATCTGTTCAACTAACCAGGATGCTCCTGGTGTTCTTTAGCTAGAGTGTACTGACAGCCCAACATTTGTCTATAGAGTATGAGCACCAAAAATCTCCTAGTCATTACCTTTTGCTTTGAATTTAAAGGTATTTTCACAGGACAGTCATTCCCCAGTGAACTTAAAACCCACCGTCACCACACTTCCCAGTCTCATCCAGGTGCCCATTTCCACAGCTGGCCTTTCTCTCATCGTGATTCCTCCAAGCCATGCTACAGACATCTGCCAGATGTTTCACTTAAAACCCCTTTTCCAACAGGATTTGCAGTAGTTGATGACGTTCTCATAATTACCTTTTAGTCTTGACAAAGAGGACCAGAACCAAGATTTCCAAATCCTTGACTATTGTTTCATTAACTTCCTGTTCTTGCCTCACCCCCATTGACCCTCCCAGCTGTGGCTGGGCTGGGGTTTTTTCCTGTCTTCCAGAGTTGATTAGCACGGCCTCTCAGGGCCCTGGTGTAACGTAAAGACAAAAACCAGTTAAGCTCAGGTTTTACTGATTTCTGTTGTTGGGGGAGCAAAGCAGGACTGTCTCCCTCAAAAATACTTCAAAGAGAAGTATTTTGAGTAAGACTTATATAAGCCACCAAAGTCCTTCTCTGCTGGCAAAAATTCCTAATTCCTTCCCAGTTTCAACTCTCTCCCATCACCCTAACTGCCTGTTTACCAAGTAAGCATCAAATGAGAATGAGAGAGTCAACCTATGACTACAATATTCACCCCCAGTTCAGAGATGTTTGTCTTCACAAATCCTTCTCGTTGGGAAACCTCAGCATCTTATTTCATGGATTCCTCAGCTTGACTCACCTTTCAGCACCAAGGCTATCTCCTCAGCCCTTCCGGACACCCAGCTTCCACAGATCAGACAAATGTAAACTTTACATAAATGCTAAGTAGTAACTAGGCAGAAGCCAAAAGTAAACTCTTCTCAGAAAAACAGAAACAAAGCCAGAATAGTTTCTTTGAGTAAGTAAGGAAATGTAGAATGATCTAGGGATGCAAATGTGCTTAATGCTGGGGAGCAGATGGGAAGAAACATTAACCTGCAGCTTTAGTTCTATCACCAGCTTGCTAGAGGAGCCCAGTGTAGACTCCCCAGGTTTGCATGAAGTGAATGCCCACTGTTTGCTATAGATCAGCAATATGCTCCAAAGTCCTGGAAATTCAGGAGGGCTTTTTAAAATCTAAAATGGAGGGAACTCACATGACTGGCTCCTTGACTCCTTTCCTCTGAGTCTATTCTGGGTCTGTTCTCTCAATCTCTACACTCCAAGGGCCATGGGTATGGAAACTAGAGCTTTCTCATTAAGAATTGGCCACAAAAGTTCCCTTTCTTTTGGACCTGTTAAAAAAACAAAGGTACAGGCCCGACAAGATGTCCTTCTGCTGGCCAAGTCCCCCGACTAGGACTTCATACCTAACTTCATCATAGTTTCCACCTCCTCCAGAAAAGTCGCCAGTCAGGAATTTTCTGGTCAGCATGGAGAAGATAACCAGGCCCAGGAGCCCTCTCCTGCTTCCAAAAGAAGATGAGGTCATGTGCATGAGCAGACCCCTGTGCTGCCTCCTGAGAGAGGTGACACCCCCAGACAATCCTCCTGTCTGTAAAAACCTTCCATTTCGTAGAACTTCCTGGAACATCTCTCCGCTTGCTCAAGAGGATGCTGCTGCCCATTCACGAATCGCTTAATAAAGTAGATTTTCACATTTAGTTGGTTGAATTTTATTTTTTAACAGACGCCCCCCTGGTCCTGTTAGGCCACCAGGGATGGAGGGAAGGACCCCCCCCAGAAGGGCACAGTTGACACCCTATAATGGTTTACCTTGAGTACTTGTCATATGCCAGACACTGTTCTTGAGAACATTATATGCCTGAATCCATTTAATCTCACATCAATCCTATGAGCTAAATGCTACAAATCCACATTTTTACACCTTAGTAAACTGAGGCATAAAAGTAAGTAACTTGTACAAATCTAGAAAACTGTTAAGTGGGAAAACTGGGGCTTACCCTCTGGAGTGTGACTTCAGTGTGACTCAAGGAAGAAAAAGTGAAGAAGGGAGTGACCCCAAGAGGCTTTGCCCCTGAGCCCCACAGCCCATCTGGGCATTCACGCCCCGGAGCACAGCTCCTCTTGCCCAGGGTTGGCGGTGGTGCTCCCTCGGGGTATGAGCACTCCCAGGCATGTGCAGAGGTTCTCCAGTGTTTACGTGGGTGCAGTCAGTTTTAAGGGGACCTATTTCCATTCCTCACCCTCCACAGGTACTTTCCTAAAATGGATCTTCTTGAGAATTTAACTGTGTTGGACAGGCAGGCTCTCCCTGCCACCTCCCTTCCGCAATAGCAATTGTCCATCTTTTAATTAACAACAGAAAATCACAACTCTTATCCTTCTTAAACACTGATAAAGTGCATTGCTCCAGGCTGTAAACCTCTAGGACACCAAACAAAAGGACAATTGGATATTCTGGAGCCAAGAAGTGAACAACGCTAATGATGAAATGGTATAATTTTTTTGGAAATTAAATGTTTCTAACGCTTGGCTTTCAACAAAACAAAACTATCTAAAAGCACTGATGGATCACTAAAAATAATTGTTGATACTGGACATGATTTTTAGCTGTAAATCAGGAGTTCAAGAACTGAGTAACACTGTTCTTCAGATATTTATCTGAACAAGGTTATTCAGTGTTCACATCTATTAAAATGAAAACAGCAGTATGCTTTTACATGCATTTGTAATATTCATCCTTGGATACATAATACTGTTCCTCCACAGATACAAGACAAATTAGGGAAGGAGAAAACATCCATTAGAGATGCATTGCCCAGTTTTTTTACTTTCATCTCTAATAATCATCAAAATTTATAATTACATTGTTTTTATGTATTATATACTAATGACTATTAGTATATAGTCATTGTAATGACTATGTATATCTCAACCCAGAAGACTGTTTTTTAACACACCAGAGGTTCCCAAGCCATCTTGTTTTATAGCACTGTAATGAACCAGTCATATTTCTAGAGTCCCCAGACCAAAAGAGATGCCTAGCCGTTCTATTTATTAAGTGCTTAGGTTCAAACAGCTTAATAAATATATCTATTCTAACAACATAGTAGACATTTGTGAAAATAAAACATAGTATGAACAGCAAACTGATATTTTTATTTCATTCTTAAATAGCTATGCTTACTTACTCATAGGATGTGTGTGTCTGTTTAACAAAGGCACAGCTTCTCAAACCTGAGAACCAGGCGGGGCACCACCACCCTCATTTCCTGCCCCACACTGATCTTTGTGCCTACTTTCTTTTTAGTCAGCACCGGCCAAAAAACTGCTTTGCAAAAAAGATAACATCATAGGGATGTAGTTCTATCTAATGTTGAAGCTGTGAATGACTTTCAAACTGGTAGTTCATCCTGTGTTTCCCTTGAAAATGTGAACACTCTGCAGCACCCTTGTGAATCCACTAAGGAGCCCTTAGCACATCTGGGTACATAGTTTGGGAGCCATGGACTTAAAGCCTCAGGGTCACAGGACATGTTTTCAAAATTTTCAAGTTATACATATTTTTTGTTGCAGAGAAAATGGCTGTGTAATTCAGAAGACTTACAAGCATAAACTATATTGTACTGGAATAATACTCCATGGAAAAAGTGGGACGGAAATACAATTTGTTAGTGTATCTCTTCAAAACGGTCATGTTTATATATCAACTTGGTATCGTGTTTAAATATCACTAGATTCATTTAAAAAACATGATGTGACTTTTATTTTTAAATGTATCTATTTTTCAGTATCAGTATTAGTGATATACCAGACATTACATCCTTTGCTACTGTTTAAACTTACAATTAAACATTTAGATGTCAATCTGAATATGTGTGAAAGGTCATAGTTTTCCAAAATTCTTTTAGGGCAAAAGGCTTCTCAGCTTTGGTACCACTGGCCTTTGGGGCAGGATATGTCTTTGCTGTGAGTCTCGGCACGGTAGGACGTTTAGCTGCAGCCCTGGCCTCTTCCCACTAATTCCAGTTGCATCCTCCCCCCAGGGCTGACAACCAAAAGGGCCCCCAGATATTGTCACGGGTCCCTGGAGGGAAAAATCACCCTCAGTTGAGAACCATTATTTAGTATTTGAGTGAAAAGGTATAAAGACCATGAGCTAGACGTATATGAGAAGCAATAAAGCATAATTCTTAGGAATTCGGGTTTTAGAACTTCTGGTCCTACTTTCACTTGTCTTGGGTGAGATAGCTAATTTCTCTAAGACTGTCGCTTCATCTGTAAACGGGAACAAATTTTATTAGCACCCTAGAGAATTGTTGTGGGCCTTACGTGTGAGATCTTTAGCAGAGCCACATAGTAATCTGTTAATAAATCTTGGGCATTATTAAAATAGTTATTCCCAACACGTCTTCAGGATCTACGTCCCTACAGAGCCTCCTTGTCTGTTGCACCATCTGCCTGAACTCCTCTGTCTGATACTCAGACCTTTCATAATCTTTCCCCACACTATGCCCTAGTAAGAAAGACACACCAGACTCAGACTTATACAATCTGATTTCTTGTCTGAGTCTATGTAGTTCCATGTCCCATCACCAAAGAACTGTGTAAGCCATTCAGCCTATGTCCTGATGTGTGTGTGTGTGTGTGTGTGTGTGTGTGTGTGCGTGTGTGCATAGTGCATCTGTTAGGCGATGTGTAGTGGGACATGATAACCTCTAATTGTCTCTTTGGTCTTCAGAAGAAAGGAAAAGGAAGAAAAAGGAAGGCTAATTCTGTGGACCTTGGCGTGAAATTCTTTTCTAGGGGGCAGGACTTGCGCTGTCCGTTCTCTTACAGGTCATCCCCGCCCTGCCTGTACCTGGGCTGCCTGCCCCCTCCTCCTCTCTGCCTGTTCCATCCCTCAGGGCCCAGCGAGACTCCACCTCTCCTCCTGACCTATGCCGTTCACCCAGCCCACACAGGTGTCCCACACTTCTCCGAACTTCTTTAGCACACAGTTCAGCACTTGATTATATATTATCACGTCATATTGCTCTCCACTTACTTGTGTCCATCATGTGGCCCCATGACTTCTTTAGGGCAGGGAGTACCTCACATCCTTTGTTAGTATGTGTGCGTGACAAACTACATCACATTGAACAAACACTGGTTAATTAGTTAACTGTCTGGGTCATTACATTTTGGTGTGTGCTACATATTGTGTGCGCTAAAAGAGTTTCTCTAGAAATTATCGTGGGGCTTGAAAATAAATAGCCACTCCAAGTTATACAAGCATAATGAGACAGGGCTATGTAGTGGAAATTCCCCGTCATTTCACATCTGTGCCCTTCCGAGACTGAACAGTGATGGGAAGGATAGGGCACATCTGTACCCAAGCTACTCTTGTTCTTGTACTTTTATGGGCTCTAAGAGCACTCTCCTAGGTAATTCCCTCAATTGTGGTTCATTAACAGCCATTCACAATCCCCTTCTGGACTTAATTAATTACCTTGCCCTGGAGTTAAAGAGGGAGAATAGTTGTCAAGGGCATTATTTGCTCAATTACCCAAAAGCCATAGATAATGTGTGGTAATGAATTGGAAGATGGAACACCCAGCCCTCTCCAGTCCCAGCTGTAAAATTTGCCCTGCTCATCAAGGTGGGTAACATTAGCCCTTAGAAAGAGCTTGCATTCAGGCCAACCGAAAATGGAATAAGAGGATATATAACATCTCCATTCTGCTTCCAGCAGAAACACTAAAATTTCACATTAATAAGGCTCAGCTTTTTTTAGATAATTCAAGGACCAGTTGCAGAGGCCTCTTGCTTTTCTTTCGTTGTCTACTCCCCCACATAGCCCACTCTGCGGCCATTTCTTGGCTATTTCATAGCTGGCCTCACCATTGGCTAGTTAGCTATGGTAATGACTGTGAGTCAGTAACTAGTGTCTAATAATTAGACCCCTATGTAGAGGGTCTTCTGTTACAACACTGTATTCTATTTCTGTCTGCTTTTAAATATTATGTTCTATTAGACATGGGTTTGTAATTATAAAAGGAATGGTTTTTCCATTTTTAAAAGAAGATGTAATCTTCATCAGAAAAGCAGTAAATCTGATCCTATCTGAGATAGTTGCTAAGGAGATAGTTGGTGTCATGGTGGAAATAAAACTCCAGGAGGTAAAGAGCTAAAGTGAAGAAGTCAGGCCAAGCACCTCTTCTCTAATTGGAAAAGGATTCGTGGCACCTCTTGTTGATATGCTTGTTTGTGTGCAGGAAGACCTTTCTATTTTTGCATGAACCAGGGGAATGAAAAGCAAATCTTTCTCATTAAGTTGTCAGTAGTTTGTGACTTCCTTCTACCCACATATAACAGATTTGGAACTGACAGGGGCTTGGGGGTCCTGAAACCATTAAAATTCTAGAGTGATGGGGGTGGGGGTAGATGGGGCTGTGCTAAGTAGTGGTTGGAAACCTCTTTGAAATTCACTTGAAATGTTTTAATTGGGTACAATTTATTAATATAATGATAAGGAAATTGCTGTTTAAAATTGTATGATATGTATAACAGTAGAGGCATGTCATCCTGCCTTGCTAGCACTGAGGAAAGGATGGTTGGGGAGGAAGAAATTGCCTCTACCCATAGAGGTTCTTCTAGCTGGTCTGGGAATCAAATTGACCAGAGACAGAAAACAGGAGAGAAAACCAAAGTTTAATTACATATGTATGGGGTACAGGGAAGGCATAGACATGGGCTCCAAAGACGGTCAGGGAGAATGAGGTATAAATGTCATCCTGAACCGAGGAGGGGATGGGGGTCTGAGATTTCAAAGGAAAAGGGAAGCAACTCAGAGGAATATGCAAAGAATAAATGTTTGATAAACAAATGTTGATGGTCCCCACAGAAACAATGGGGGGCTGGGGCGGGGCACAGAGAGGAATTTTAACACACTTAGCCACATCCCTCCCAGCCTACCACCCCAGTTTACATTATAATATAGCTGCTATGGGGATAGCTCTCCTCCTGGAGTAGTTCCTCCATCTAAATTATTTTTACGCTGTTGATGGTGGGGGAGGTCAAGGTTTCTTCCTGAGTTTTTTGGGCCTTGATGATTTTTAGTCCAAAATCATCTGTATGTCATAATGGCACATCTTGCGGAGGTCAGCCCTTAGCCCCCACAGGGTGCTTAATTTTGTGATGTGTATGTTGGGGGGCTGTGTGTAGTGTGCGTGCATGGGTGTGTGTTTGAGTGTGTGGTTGGTGGGTATGTCTTATGTGTGTGTGTGTGTTGTGTGTGTCTGTATGTAAAGTCTTCACTCAGAAAGAAACTCCTGAGTCTTGAGGGATGAACATTCCAGATGGTTAAGAAGGGTAGGGATCTTCAGGCAGAATAAACAGCATTTCAGTAACAGGGAGACTTTAAGGGAACAGAAGCCCGATCTTGCTAATGCAGAGGGTGAGTTTGGAGATGCAGCTGGTTGTGGCAAGCAGGCCAGGTCACAAATGCTTTGTCTTCTCATACCTGGGCAAAACATGAAAGTTGAGAAAATGGCAGCTAGTTTGATCAGCGATCAGGTAACTTTTAAACTGGCAGTGAGGAACTTGCCCTGTCATGCTTGTCTCGCCTGAAAGGGATTGGCCCCGGATTCTCATTCTGGACTTGGTGAATCCCAATAACAACGATGGAACGTTAGGGGTAAAGGGTTTATACCAAGCTTTGTTCTCACAGTGGCAGGTTGAGTGCTGGAATCACGTCTGCCTCTGGGCTGTCTGCATGCAGTAAGCCTGTCTCTGTCTCTACCTCCATGCAGAGCACTGGGTGGAGCTCTCGATATAGTGACTCAGTCAATAACAGCTTATTGCCTATGGGTGTGGAGGCAGTAGCCTAGCAGTAGGCCAATTACATCACCAAGTAGTTTAGGGTCAGGTGAGGATCCTGGCCATAGGAACTTCCATTTTGCCCACAAATAGAAATACATTTGGTCTTTGTCCCTGGTTCCTGGTACAAAGCTCCTAAAACCCTTGGGGTTCCCTAAGTGATAGGAGCATCTTTTGTCACTTACAAGGAGCCCCTTTTGAGACCACCAGAGTTTATGCTAATGATGCAACATAGAGTGGAGGCCCTAGGTAGCCTCAGGATAGGGCTGGTCACTAGAAAGTATACCTGATCACTGGGCTGGAGCTTGCAGGCACACTTACCAATCTCTGGGAAGGGGGGACCACAGATTAAACTCTATAAAAGTTCTTGAATAAGAGTTGGTGAAGGCACTCACACAATGGAAGGGTGGCATACCCCAGTCCCCTGGGGACCGAAGCTCCTGTACCTTAGGGCTTCCCAGACCTCACACTATGTACCTCTTCATCTGGCTCTTCATCTGTTTCTTTTGTAATATCCTTTATAATAAACTGGTAAAAGTAAGTAAATGTTCCTCTGGGTTCTATAAACTGCTTTAGCAAATTAATCTAACCCAAGTTGGGGTTATAAGAACCTCCAATTTATAGCCAGTCAGTCAGAAGCACAAGTAACAAGCTGACCTTGCAAATGGCATCTGAAGTGAGGGCGATCTTGTGGGACGGAGGCCTTAACCTGCGGGATCTGCCTTATCTCCAGGAACATAGTGTTGGAGTTGAGTTAAATTGTGGGACATCCGGTCAGAGTTTGCTGAGAATTGGAGAACTGCTTGGTGGTGTCGGAAAACAACAGCAGACCCAGTAATCAGTCACATTGGTCCTTTAAGCCGAAAGGTCTCTTTATGAGTGTTCCCACATCCTTTATCAGTCATGATTTGGCACAGTCCTTGAAGATATTAAGATAGATTTGGAACCTATCAAATCTCTTTCAGTTCTGATGACTTCACGGTTTTATCCCTAGATTTAATTATCTGCAGCTCATAAATGCTACTAACAACGACAACTAAATAATACTTTTTGCATCATTTCTTCTCAAATTTCTAATCCCTGTAGATTGCTTGTCTGTGGCACAGAAACCACGTCGGCACCCTCCTAGAAAGGATGAAATGTCAGCGACAGCTCCCGCTCTAACGCCTCCTGAGGAAAGGGCGCCAGCACCCAGGCCGGTCACCACCAGCTGGAAAGCCTGCGTCGGGCCCCCTCGTGCGGGGCCGCCATGGAAACAGGCTTTCCGGCTTCCCAGACACTTGACATCCAAGGATCTCAACTATAGTCTCGTTGAGATGATTTTTGTCTCGCAGTTCGCATTTCATCATATCTCAGCACGTGGCTCAGCTCTGATGGCATCACACTATTACTTGACGCCTGGCATGCCACCGTGGTGCCTCACCCAGATTTTCTCAGTAAATCCACTTATCTGCAGCTTGCAGAATGGTCAGATCTCGCCTCCGTCCGCTCAGGCTACTATAACAAGAATTCCACAGACTTAAACAACAGAATTTCATTTCTCGCAGTTCTGCAGGTCGGCAGATTCGTTGTCTGGTGAGAGCTTGCATCCTGGGTCATAAACGGCCGCCTTCCGGCCGCGTCCTCACGTAACGGAGAGCTAGCCTGCGGAGAGCCAGGGCCACGGGAAGGACTGTGTCCCTGAAGCCTGTGTGCTGGAGCCCCAGCCTGCTGTGGCTTGGAATGGGGCTGTATTGGGAGGTGGGGCCTATAAGGAGGTTGAATTAAAACTTCAGGGTCTGCCCTACTCCAAGCTGACCAGGTTAGGGGGCACAGAGAGACGCGGCAGGAGGCACATGCGCAGAAGAGCGACCCCGCGAGGACACGGCGGGAAGGTGGCTGCCGGCCGACCAGGAGAGAGGCCTCGGCAGACACTCACCTGGCTGACACCTTGATCCGGAGCATTTAGCCTCCAGAACAGCGAGAGAATAAGTTTCAGTTGTTTGAGCCACGCAGTGTGTGGTGCCTTGTTGTGGAAGCCCCACCCAACCAACACAGACAGTGACAGACCATCGCTGTGTATCAGCTGAGCATGCGCATGACGGAATAAGAAACTTCCTTTCGAGGCTGCAGGGGGAAGCGGAAGCGGAACGGCTCCGAGATCGCACAGCCTCCCCCGGGGTCGGTAGGGCGTTTGGAGGGAGAGAGCGCCCCCGTGCATCCACTGAGGCTGAGTTGGGCCTGTTTCGGCTCTGGATTACTGCCACTGTTCAGATGCCTAGTGCGGAACTATTGACTATACATCCCAGTCTTCACCTGTTCTAGATCAGTTACTGTCTATTCATTCTTTTAGTGCCAACTTTGACTGAAATGTGCCCTGGCGTATACGTGAAGCTATATGGTCATCCTTTATACATAAAATGGGGAAGCTGTGCCTCTCTACAAGAAATACCTTTCATTTGGGATCAGAAAATCAAGCAACAGTTTCCCAGGATGATCTGCTGAAGGAGAAAAGGAGTCAAGTGTCTGGCTCTGCGACAGGCTCGTAACAGAAAACAAGCAAGCAAGCAAGCAAACAAATAAAAGGCAAGATTCCGTACATTAGTATAGGCCTTGTGATACATTAGTGCCGCGCGCACACACACGCACGCACACACACCCCATCGACCTGGAACCCTCCACCGTCCCGAGTCTAAGGGCATGGGGTGCAGCCACACCTGACATCTCTTCGTCCATATTCTTTCAAAGCGTTTCTAAAGGGTTTTAGCTTTTGTGATTTCTCCCATGAAGCCTGCTTTTTAAAGGAATCCACTTTTACGTGGTTCCTTCTGCATAAATACACGTGGGCCTAGGGAGAAGATTCCACAGTGTAATGGACCTGCTTCCCTCTGTTACCTGCCAAGGCACAGAGATGAGATGTGTATTTCTCCTTCCAAGTAAACTTGCTGACCGGCAGAACTGGGTGCAAAATGAAAAATTAAAAGAGCAGCTATCAAGAGAGTAGAATCTAAATGTTCTCATCACACATACACGCACAAATTAATTATGTGAGGTGACAGATATGTTAGCTAATCTTAGTGGGGTGATCATTTTATAATATATACATGTATCAAATCATCACCTGGTACACCTTAAACTTACACTGTTTCATGTCAATCATATCTCAGTAAAGCAAGAAAAATAAAAGAGCAGCTATAATGAAGAAGATGGCCAGCAAGCAAGAGTAGTTCAAGGAAAAATAAAAATGTTATATGAAATAACAGGAATCTAGGGAAGTGGCCTCCAAGATGCTATTTTTATTTTCAGCATTTCGAGTTAACACAGATTGAGTTAATGATGTTTTCCTATAGCTCCCAGGCAACTCAGAAATGGCACGGCTCAGATGAGCAGAGATGCACTTCCTGACTGTTTGGAAAGGATGAGGGGCCAGGCCTGGGGCTTGTGCTGACTCCCCAGGCTGTAGATACAGAGGAAAATAGTATTAATCAGGGATTTCCTCTTGTACCCTAAGCAAATGGCAATTTCCACAGGTCCTCTCCTTGTCAGTTTCACCAGTTTGAATCAACTGTTCAATTTCAGTGGCTAACAGGCTTTTTTTATTGAAGTAACCTCCAAGGTCCAATGATGGGAAATGAGCCATATTAGAGTAGAGGATCATTTAAGAGTCCTGAATTCCATTTCACCCTTAGTGTTCATGTTTTCCATGGGAATGATAAAAATGTGGAGGTTCAGAAAAAGGAAATTTCTAAAACCCTAATGGGAAAATTTGAGATATTTCCTATTGCTAACAGATTGTTAAAGACCAAAGAATCAGCTCAAACTGAGGTCCACTTTTTGGAGGACTGGAAATTGCTATTTGGGGATTTTATACCTAACTTTTTAAGTCAGTCAATAACTGCCATTAACTGAGATGAGAAAATAGGAAAAAGAATAGGGGCGGTTGGTGCTCATGGGGGTAGCACCACTAGGAGAATAGCAAGGAGACAGAAGAGGTATGAAGTGCCTATAAAATATGGAAAGAGAGATGTTCAGAGATGTGGTTGGAAAAATGAGCCTGGAGCCCCAGACTGGGGTCTGAGCCAGAACAACATATTTGGAAATCACTCTGGATAAGTTAATAAAGCCCCAGAAGGGGATGACATCACTCAGCAAATGTCCCAGAATATAGGAAGATAGACAACAGAATTCCAGGAAGCCCAATTTTTACAAGATCAGAGACACAAGAAGAGGTTAGAAGAGCCAGAAGAAAAAAGTCCCCTGGTTGGTTGGAGAAGTGAGATGATGCCCCAAAATTGTCCAGTGAATTTGGCGACCAGATTATTGTCCCCTTGGCAAGAGGATTTTCAGTGGATTAAGGCCACAGGGCTCAGACTGTAGTGACTCGAGGGAGGTAGGGAACAGAATACCCTAAATGTAAAATACTCTTTCAAGGTTTTTGGAAAAAAGAAAAGGAGAGGGCAGGAAGGGTAGCTGGAGAACTGAAAGAAAGGTTTTACTTTGCTTTTTCTGAGATGAATAGCGTTTAGGCTGGGAGAAAGGGACAGTGAAATGGAGGAGAAAGGGGGAAATCAATTAAATAAGATTCTTATGTGAAAAACCTTGCTGGCCTCAGAAGTGTAAGTGGCAGCTCAGCATCAGGAAAGAAGAGGTAAGAACAGATATTCTAGGGCACGGCTGTGCCACCGAAGTGGACTCATTCCTTCTTGCACTTTACAACTAGTCTCTCAATTCTCAGCAAAGATAGAAAATGGGTCAACCCTCTTCTCCATTATTAAAACAACAGAAATACAAATCCTACTACCTAAATGTCTGCTCCTCTCTTAGTCACTTGAACTCCATCTAAATCTTTTGTACAAGTCATCTTTAGTTTGAATAATCCAAAGACAACAGAAGGATTCTCCTAGGCATTGCTCCTTAGGATTTCCCAGAAAAATAGGAATCCTGAGTTCACTGATGGCAGAGTCGCTAAGCAGCCATGTCACAATCTGACCTGATCTACCAAAGTCGCCTGACACAAGGAATAGCCTTACTTTAAGTGCAAATGTAACTCCATACTTCATTTTGCTCTCTTCCCTTCCCCCATAAATTTGTCATCCTTTATGAAATGGAAAATCTGCCATAAAACACAAAAGATATCTGTTTCCTTAACAATGAAATTTACTATGTCAGATAGCCCATGATGCAGAAATGGTGCCTGTGTCTACTCCACAACAGAAACTGGAGAAATTCTTGAGTTATTAGAGTGCTTTCATTTAGAAACGCTCTGTCTATTGTGCAGTTGCAACATGTTTGTTGTTAGAGAAAAACAGAAAAGATTGGCCTAAGGAATTACAGATAGGACTTAACTATGAATATTTTTTAATGAGCTTCAAGGGACTGTTTTCCTGAGCATAGAGCACAAGAGGGCGATAGAGAAACACAATATTTATTATTAAATTTCTTGATATAATGTGCTTTGTGTAACACTCTGAGATTCATAACATTTTTGCCTACTAACTGACATTTTTTTAGAGAATAGTATTTCTAAGATGATTATGATGACTGAGGAACAGAAAGGCAGCTAATATTGGCTGGGTAATATTAGGGGTCGAGGAACTGGAGTCTAGGGACCTTGCATACATAATCTCATTTATCTCCCAACCTATGAAATAGTTTTATCCTTCGTTATTCCATACATTCACATTTATTAATGTAGAAAGAAACCTAGCAGAGTTGCTCCCAGATGTGTGTGTTAGATCCAGGAGAGGGTCTTCTCTTTTCTCCATGTTTTTCAATAGGGAATCCCTTAAACTCTGGAAGACTAAGTGATGTCTACTACTTGAACCCTCTCATTATTATCATTCCTTACACTCATGTATAATCATTCCTTGTAACTCTAGTATATAACTGTTTTCTTACTAAGCACTTTCACCTACCTGGACTGCTGTATTACTCCCGCTCTAATGCTCTTATTCTTACCTTGTCTTTGAAGCCCAGGCTAACATTTCATTTTCCCACCAGGTCTTCCCCCAACACTCCCAGAATTCCTTGATGGCCTGGTGTGCTGACCTCTAAAACCCCTCACTAAGACCAGTAACAAATCAAGCCTATTATATCAATGGACAACATACCAGTGGAACCATGACGGGTCAATAGATAAGATTTCAAGTCCTTCTATCAGCGCTTGATGTTCTGGAACCAGAAAACATTAATATGAATAGACCTTCAAAGCTGCTAAACCAGGTATGTAACTATGTATACAGTACGTTCATGAAAGCAAAGAGGATGGTATTACTCCTACATCCCAAACAGAAAGCCAGTGAAGATGAAACTGATGAATGGACATTTCATGAAATGAAATCTAAAACTGATATTTTCCTCCTCTGTCCTACCAGATTAGAACTTTGGTAAGAGCACAAAACTCTGGTCACCACCGTTAGCTGGACTAAACAAGGAGGCCGTTAGACTGAGGGGTTCTGATGCTGCAGCAGCCTGTGTGAGCAAACTAAAGTCTGAACCTGTACATGCCTCAAGATTATGAAATCAAAGCCCGAAGACAACCAATCACAAACAGCCTTAAGTAGGCTTTAAACTATAGCCAATCAATAATTTCCTTGATTGGCTTTTGCTTTTTCTAGAAAAGTCTGTGGGCAAAATTGTAGTATTTCCAGAATCTCTCCCAGGGCCTCAGTGCATCTGCATATCAGTAGGTGTCTCCACGAGGTGGAGAGAAGCAGCCATACGAGTATCGATAGGTATTTCAAGGGGTAGCGAGAAGTGGGCCATCTCCGTATCAATAGGTAATTACAGGGGCCTGGGAGGGCTTGTCTGATTCTTAACTTCATTTCTCCCTTTGACTGGTTTCAGTTTCAGAGGTATTTGGCTACAAGTCTTTCGCAGAGTTCCTGTCAGTGGTGTGAGGTTAACCACTTCTGGTTTGGCACTGCCTGATTCAAATTGATTTTCACTCAAATAATTTTTAATATTAAAAATTTTTTAATTTTAAATCCAGTTTATCTTTTAACATCACTCTTTGGGAACTATGGATTGAATGAATGCGAGGGAAAACTTGATAAGTAATACCTTGGTTAGATATTAGCATTCTCATCTATGGCGATGGTTCTCTTTCCTACAAGAGCTATCTCATTGCAAAATATGCTCTTATTTGTCTCAGCTGGATTGTTCCCCCTCAAGGCAAGGGCCTGTTGTTCAATATCTTTATGTCTCTAACACCTGGCACGGGAATCACTCAACATATGTTCTAGGTTGTTGGCAATGAATATTGCAATCTATTCCTTCTAGTTAAGGGTTCGTAATTCTAACCTCCAAAGTCACCTTCCTTTAAGATCTAAAGAGGCTTGGGAACATTAACTAGCATCCATCTCGTGGTAAATAACTGGCTTCTTGAGGGTTTTGTGTGTGTGTGTGTGTGTGTGTGTGTGTGTGTGTGTGTGTGTGCGTGCACTTCTGGGACATTTTGAACAGGCATCAGATTGTGTTCCCACATTGCCTCTTCATATAAATAAAAGACCGTTGTATGTCAGAGGCAGATTGTGCAAGTTAAATTTCCATCCACAATGACATACAGCCACCTTTAAAAATGCATTTCACTGGAATTTCATTCTAAGTGAACATTCAAAAATAGGCACGCAAAATTAAGAGAAACATTGATTTTAGTATAATAAAACTGATTTCATTATATAGTTTCAAGAAATTTGGAAAATAAAACTTAACATATGGCACACTTGGCCATAAAAAAATGCACTGAAGTAGTTTATTCTTCTCATCTATAACTTCTGATCAAAGACAATGCTTCTGTCACATACAGATCTATTTGTTTGCATCTGTTACAGACTGAGCTGCTCATTAAATTTAATGTGTTCCCATGGATCCACTGGCTAATAAAAAGGCATGGCTTGTGTACTCTGCCACCATTTGTGCACAAAAATTATACCAGGCTGAAAGATATTTTGTGTTCCTGTACTACCCCCTGCTGGTAAATTCTAATATAGTGCTTTTATTTTTTTAAGTCAAGCTGATAGAAACATTGTTTTTAAAATAAGAGAAAATAAGTGTTGAAAATCATGAAAAAAGGTGTTCATTCTTTTCCTAAACTGCAATTCTTTAAGTTTGAGATATTAAACATTATTTTCTAGAGCAAACCATTGGGCTATATAATGTGTTTTTAGGGTCCAGATGTTTTATCCCCCACTTATATTTGATGTATAGTCAAAAGAATGGAGCCATGTGAAAAAGGAAGAGTGTATTTGGCTACAAAAATGTAATTATAAGTAAATTCATTTAAAAATTGAAATAGCACACCACACCATACTTTGTTTATATTAATCCATTTACATTACAAATCATTCTCACCTATGTACGCCTCATTTATTTCATACAACAGTACTATGAAACAGGTATGCACGTTCTAAAATATACAACTTATTCTTCCTAAAATGCAAAAAGGATCACAGGGGTCAGTCTCAGGTAAGATTCTGAAATAGACTCACATATTTGGCACCTCCAACTGTTCCCTTTTCTCCATTTCCTCTATAAACCCCCTCTGTCTTTTCCCTAGGTGACCCATGGTTTAATGCTATCAAGGTCTCCCTTTAGAAAATAAAGTATCTGAAACATTTATTCACAGTGTCTTATCTCTCAGGATAATTTGCATTTTAAAAGAAAATCAGAACTAAAGCCCAACGAGGATATCATAGAGATGAGTGAGGGAGACATTTTTAGATAGAAAGGTTTTCAGTCACTACTTTTGAATCAAGGCTGCTCCCAAGTCCACTGGTGTCTCCCACAGGGAAGGTACTGCACTCGGTGTTGTGTGTGTTGGATCAAGGGTGGGTTTGGAGCTTGGCAGATCCAGGTTGCATCTCGATCCTTACATTTAACATCTTACAACATTGTACAATTCTCTTGACCTATCTAAATTTCAGCTTTCCCATCTGTAAAATAGGGATAATACCACTTCTTGGGGCTGCCATAGCTCACATGTGGTATACAATAAACTACTTCGTAGGGCTCTTAATGTCTGGCATGTTGTATAAAATATTTGTTAGTTCCCTCTGACTCTTCCCTTGATGGCATTTCTCACACAGCACCGTAATTCAAGTTTGGTGAAAGGTTAGATTAGACAGTAACACCTACTAATTTTAGTAATCAGGTTGTTGCAGGTGAATAAGCTCTTTCCTAGGCAATTTTTCATAGGGAACATCCACCAGAAATATTTCCAAATCAGATCTCATAACTGACCCAGCACTCCTGTGGGTATTGAGGACTTCTCTGGATGTGAGATATCCACATAGCTTCATGTTTCCCTCTCTCCACTCTCTGGGCTGTGAAGCCACCATCTTTAGTAATAACCACTTCTGCCTGGTGTGTTACGAAAGAATAAAATCTACATAGAGCTCATAGAAGGACAGGCCATGCATTTGAGCCAGTCAGCATCATAGACTCAGGGTCAGGTGCCCAGTATCATTAAGAAACCATCAGCATTGCCTACCATCAGCCTGGCCTCTAACGTGAGACGATGTCTGAGCAGCTAGTTCTATTATCACCCATATCTCTCTCTCCTTTTGTCTCCAGGAAAGGTTCCAAAGCAATAATGGCTCCCTGCAGAGTTCCACAGAGACGGAATCCGATGATCCACAAGGTACTTCAGTGAATTTAAGACCGCTGGCAGGGGTTAGGGTTAAGTGATTCCACCCCTGCTTTAATTTTGGCCATAAAAATGCCCTGAGGTAGTTCATTCTTCTCATCTCCTATAAATTCTGATCAGAAGTCAGGGCATTAGGATTTTAATGCCTCATATATTCTGTGGATTATAGTAATGTACTTTACTGCTATGACCTTTTCAATATTCTGTAATTTGCTTGACTGAGTCTGGAGCTCTCCTCCATTTACAGCATTATTGACCTCTGTAGGAGGTACACAGGGTAAACAGATAAACACACCAAACCCTTCAAGGGAAACTAGCCAGGGCAGGGGTGAGGAGGGTCCCCCACGAGCCACATCAATCTAGCGAGAAATCGGGGTGCTGTCCTTTTCCCTTACATTAAGGGAAACTTAATGTAAGTTTCATTGGGAGTGAAGTTCAGCAGAGAAGGCAATAGTGGAAGAGCAGGGAGAAAGGATCACATTGGAAAAATCCTGAAAAAGAGTCTCACATGCAGTTTGGTACACAGGGTCATGACTGTCTCACTTGCAGCATTTCCTCCACCTGTCAGAATTTTCTGAAGGCAGAGACTTCTTTCTTTGTACCAGCTACAAATACCTGTAATACTAATGGTTAACATTTGAGTTCTTTAATGCACCAGGTAAAATGCTGAAAAATTTAAAGAACCATGTTATTATCATAAAAACACTTTGATGTGGACACTTCAATAATCTCCATTTTACAGATGAAGAATTTGGAGCTCAGACAAGTTAGGTAACTTTCCCATAATTAAGTGGTCGAGCTGGTATTCAGTCAGTTTGACTCCACTCCTGCTAGTGGCATTAACACCAGACACTCAGATTTCCTGCTGCAAGGAGCATGGCCGACAGCCCCAGCTGCTGGCCTTCTGGACCCATGTGGCATTTGCGCCTGGAGCTACTCCGGCCAATGACTGAAGGTGGCAAGTGCTGCCCCTTCCTGTGAGTGACAGGATTCCTCTACCATGCGACCTTAGGTGAGGAACTCCCTAACAGCCTGGCCACAATTTCCTAGAACTGCACTGCAGTTGGGGCTTCTTCCTACCCAACCTTCCCTCCTTCCCCGTTCACAGGTGTCAGACATGCATCATGACCTAAAGGTTTCTCTTGCTTACTCCTGCTTCCTCCTGTTTATCCTTCACAAGCACCTGCCCCCAAATTTCTCTTGTACATCTAATCATGTCTTGGTGTCTGCTTCTTGGAGGACCTCAAACACACTACTGCTGCCTTATTCAGGAGAGTGCCGTAAACCTCCCTGTTCTTGTCTGCTTACACCAAGCGTCATTTAGATTGATGGAATGTTTGTCTTTGAAAGACCTTGGATGATTTCAAACATTTACCTTCCTCATATCCATTCTATCTTCTTTCTTTTAATGAAAAAAATACATGATCTACAACTATGTCCAAATTTCTTAGATCTGAGGGACCACAGAAATGTCTGACTAAAGCTTGGAGACACAGAGTGAACACAGGGACAGGAAAACCCACCAAGTAAGAGAAGAACAGGTCTGAAGGGTCTTCTCAAGGCGCTTATGTGCTCATTCCCCAAACACCAGCCACCAAGTGCTTTGAAATGGCAGACAAAAGTAATTCAGCAGTCAACTACTAGGAGGTGAACCCTAATGCACATTCCCTGGAAAGTCCCAATACACAACGGTATAGTAAAGGCCCCTAGAGATCCTGTGGCAGGGAAATTAGTTTAAATCACCACATTTATTTGACAAGGGATCTCCTTTTTATATTCCTCAGAACTAGAGATCTAGAGTGTACACACAAAGGTTCCTCTGCCTTCCTCTAGTCCCAAATCTAGTGTCTTTTAATTTTCATCCTCAAGGTGTTTTCTTGCCTTTTTTGTTCACCCAACTCTATAAAAGAGTGGTGGCTGAAAGCTTTTCTTGCTAATGAGAAATCCTCATTCATTCATTCATCCACCCAAAAAGCATTCACAGAGAATTTTATTCAAAGTTTTGGACTACACGTTGTGGGAAGCAAACATGAGCCTGGCCCCTGCCCTCTCCAGGGACTAAACATGGAGGGGGAAGGATGAGGGGTGCACCCAGACTATTCAGTGGGAGCTGCTCCTGACGGCGGCTCCAGTGCCACTCCTTGGACACATCAGGGAAGATTTTGTGAGGAAATCATCTTTGCGCTGCCTGCCAAGTGTCATCTTCCTTCATGCTGACTATAGGTCCATTTGTTTTAAAATGGAAGTGACTTTTTAATGATTGCAAAGTAACTGTGCATTCATGTCCTGGGGCTACTGTAAAAGCACTGCAAACTGGGCAGCTTAAAACAACAGAAATGTATTCTCTCACAATTCTGGAAACTAAACTCTGAAGTCAAGATGTTAGATGTTGTCAGGCCCGTGCTCCTTCTGAAACCTGCAGGGGAAAACCATTCCTCACCTCTTCCTGGCTTCTGGTGGTGGGCACCGACCCTTGGCATTTCTTGGCTGGCAGATGCATTCTTTCAGTTTCTCTCCATCACTTTGTGATGTCCTCTGCTCATGGCTATGTTTGCTCCTTGTAAGGATACTGGTCATATAGGATTGCGGGCCCAGACTCCTCTAGTATGGATGGCCTCATCTTAACCAAGTGCATCTGCAAAATCAGGTCACGTTTTGAGATGCCGGGGCTTGGGACTTTAATGTATCTTTGGGGACAGAATTCAACCCATAGCAGTATACTCATGAAAAATGCAGAAGATAATAGCAGAAAAGCACAAAGGAGAATGTGAAAACCACTTACAACATTACCACTCAGAGAAAACCACTCTTAAAAAAATCTTTTCATTTTTCTTTATGTATCTACATATAAAGGACAACAATCATATTATACGTACAAGTTTGTGGCTTCCTTTTTCTCAAATTACATCCTGAGTATCTTCCAAATACATAAATGTATATCACCCATGAAACTGGTACACAGTAATTTATCTAATCAAGCCCCTACTGTGGTTGATGGCACTATTAATGTGTCCATTTCTTAGCTTTGTTAAAGACAGAAAAACTCTTAAGTCTGTATGTACTTACAGTTTTTTATTTAACCACTATCTTTTTCCATCTCATTTTTCCTACCTTAAAAAAAAAAAGAAAAATATAAACAGCTTGGATTTCTTGCTCCAGAACAGAAATGTCTTCCTACAGAGAAATTCGTATTGGTCTCTTTCACACACAAGCCTCAGAAGGCTATTACTCTGCTTGACATCTTTTGTCAGTTGTTTCAAAGTCAGCACAAATCCTGGACTATTCTTTTGGATATCAGAACCCCACACAGGCAACTTCAAGGGCAACAGAAAACCCTGTGAGCTGAGAGATTAGAAGACCTAAAATCGTCTACTCAGATGATCAAAGTTCTCTTTTAGATTCTCACCACTTCTTAATTGTTAAACTTACATGTTATAAAGTACAACAAAACATTTGGTTTTCCCACCTCATAACCCAAAGTAAGAAACATTTTGAGCTTAGAACATTGGCTTTTGAGCCCAGACCAGAGTTTCTTGAACTTTAATGTACAATCACTGGGAACCTTATAAAAACGCAGATTCTGATTCAGTAGGTGTGGAGAGGGGCCCGAGTTAACTTCTTGCCTAACTAGTTTCCAGGTGATGCCAATTTATGGACCACATTTTGATAGGAAGGCTCCTGCTGAAAGCACTGGTTAGGGAAAATCCTCAACCCTGTATGTTAAGCTGGGTTGACTTAACACTGAGAGGGTATTTGCATGCAGGAGGCTTACTCGGGGAGCTCTTAGAACACCACCAATAAAAGAGGGAAGGAAACAGTAGTGGGCAGATAAAGGAATTGAGTCATGATACAGTTACCACATCCCTGCTTGGAAAAAGGTGACCTTTGTAGCTCCTCAAATCAGACCCAGAACTTTTCTCTGTAAAGCCAAAATGATTGTCCTTGAGATCCCTGCCTCTGAGGCCGGGCCCATTGCACAGACACATGACGCACTTACTAATAAAATAGAAACATTTGAGGAAACATCTGCCTTAAATTCGGACTTGACTGAGATAGAAAACGATGCAATGTTTCCTCTGGTCACTAGAGCTGACACCAGGGTGCTTAACCTGCATCTGCCCGTCCAGAGCTGACATGCTCGCTCTCCCCAGGTGCAGCAGGAGTCCATCCTACAGGAAGTTCTGCAGCTGTCCTCAACTGAGACAAGGGCCAGACATCCACCACGTGCCTCCATGTAGGCCAGACATGGCATGCAGACTGCAGACTGCCCCAGGGAGGAGGCGTCATGTGGGGGTGAAGCAGCTCTCTTCCATGAGTTCTCAGCATGGAACCTTTGGAGCCGACACTCCTGCTGCACGTGGGGAGAGCGAGCATGGGGATGGGAGCAAGCATAGCTCCTGATGGGGAGATGCAGGTGAAGCACCCTGGTGTCCATTACTCCCGTGTCAGCTCTAGTGACCAGAGGAAATCATGCATCGTTTTCTTAGTCAAGTCCGAATTTAAGACAGATGTTTCCTCAAATGTTTCTGTTTTACTAGTAAGTGCATCATGTGTCTGTGCAATGGGCCCCGCCTTGGAGGCAGGGATTTCAAGGACAATCATTTTGGCTTTAGAGAAAAGTTCTGGATCTGATTTGAGGAGCTACAAAGGTCACCTTTTTCCCAAGCAGGGATGCAGGAAGAAGGTTTAGGGAGGCACTCTGGCAGATTCTTGACTAACTTTACGGAAAAGGAAACTAAGTGAGTGAGGGTAAAGTGAAGGTTCCGGTGGCCAGGATTCTCATCTGGCCCTGGTTGGCTGGCTCACTACACACGTGGGCAGTATGTCGTTATTGATTCTATATAAAGAGCCCCGCCCAGTGCTCTGCACGTCATGGTGGCAGGGCTGCAAGGCTACAGGTGAGCAGAGATGAAGACTGGAGTGGTGGCAGCACTGACAGAGACTGAGACAGCTTTGGGGGTAGAGAGGCCTAGAGGCAGAGACTGGCTTGCTGCATGCACACTCGCTCTGAGTGGACGGGATTCTAGTGACTGACCAGCCACCATGGGAATAAAGTTGGATATAAACTCTTTCACCCCAAGAACATTCCATTGTTATTTCTTTGGTCTCATTGAATCCATAGTGAACTTGTCCAGGGCTGAAACCCACTGGCAAGGCAGTGAGATAGCACCTAAAGAAACTGATGTTTGCCACCTATGGGCACTAAGTAAGACAAAGTCTAAAGTGCAATAGAGTTCCCTTTACCTAGTCAATGCACTCTATGGGGCTTTCAGTAGTAATATCTGACTACTTTGAGAGGTAGGAGTGGGAGTTCACTGGAGTGAGATAAAATAAAAATATCTAGGCCTAAATAGCCTTCGGAAAAAGATAAAATTGGATCCATTCTTTATTCTACACTGGATAAATCCCAAATGGATCTAAATCTAAAAGATGACACCATACCAGTACTAGAAGAATGAATAATTCCTTTAGTACCTGGAAGTGGGGAAAACATTCCTACCTAAGAGGCAGAATCCAGAGCTCTAAAAGGCTGGTTAATTAGTTTAAACAAAACAAAAAAAGCAAAGCAGAAAGTTCAATGAAAGTCATTTTAAAAGTTCAGCTTACATCACAGAGAGTTATGAAAAAGTCTCTAAAATTTTTAAACAAGGCCATCATGATGGAAAATAGTAAAAGGACAGACAATTCAAATAAAAAGAAATGCAAGTAGACCTTAACAGGTGAAAAGGTTGATTCATTTATTTCAATTAGCATTCAAGAGCCGTTGGTGGGTCTTTAAGAAAAAGAAATCTGAGACATCTAAAATCCAAAATAATTTTTTAAGGTTATGTCCAAAGCAAGAAGAGAAGAGTTAGAATGGTTTAGTCTAGTCTGTAACGCACTGGTTCCTGTTGAAATGAATGGATTTTCTGCAGTGACTTTTCTCCCAAACACTGGTCCTACTCCACCACCTCATCTTCATCTTTTAACCAAATAAATTCCTACTGATTCTTCGGGGCAGTTAATGATTGGTATATTGCCCCCACCCTCCAGGATCCTTTTTATTTTACCCCGTCGCAAAATATTATTCCTTTCTTTAGTGCACTTCTCTCAGTTCGTAATTATTCCCCCTTTAATTATTTTTTGCATTGCATTTCGGCCACTTTAAGGGCCGGAAGTTACGTTGTTTTGCTCACCATCCTATTCCATACTACATGGTAGGTGCTCAACAAACTATTGTTAAAATGAAGCAAAATGCTTAACATCCTTTCCCCCCCCGTATCTTTCGAGAATTTTCTTTTAGATTGGTAAGGGTAGAACACCTAAAGACTTTAACTCCTAGAGGAGCAGAATGACTCTAAGAAAACTTTCCCTACTTAAATTCATTCATTTGGCAAATAGCCGTTTAGCCCTTGTCAAAGTCGGACAATGGGGATACAACAGCGGATTCGGCCAATGAAGTTCGGTCGCCACTCTCACCAACCGTACGAGGGAGTGAAGCGAGGGGGAGTGAACAGACGCTCTGCTGTCTGTGTTGAGCCCAAGTCTTCTGCCCTACACGAATTACATCCTAGAAAACAGAGGACACACTAGACGGGACGGCTGATGTCTGAAAGTGGAAAAGCAGCCTGGCATCAGGAGCCCGGTCTGTGCAGTCCTGGCTGCCAACCAGAGGGCCGAGATTCCAGCGACGTGCGGGTCCGGCGCTGGGCTCGTCCACCTTCTAACTCCCGATTCCACCGAAGGAAGCTGCTGCGCCTGCGCCTTCCGCGGATTTCGCCTTCCTCTCGCACTCTACTCTGTCATTGCAGGTCTTCGTTGTATTTAACTCTCAGTGCGCTAAGATTTGACCGTCCCCATCTATCCCCCAAATATGGCCCAGTTCCCGTGCCCGAAATTCCACGAAAGGCCCTGGGTTAGGGTTTCTAAAGTAGGCGTTTGCAAATCCTGACTCAAGTTGTCTCACCCCGGCTTCCATAGAACGGTTCCTAGGCAAACAGGACCTTTAGCGACACCTAAGTTCTGAAAATACGGTAATGAGGTGTCTATTACATTTCCCCGAAAAGATTGTCTCAGGCGCAGGCCACGTGTATTACAATATGCTTTAACCAATATTTCCTCCAAAACTATGGCTATGAAGGAGCAAGTGGAACTCACCTTTCTTTTCATGGTTTTTAGTGTTGCCAGCCACGCCCTTTGCGGTCTCTGTTAGGCCCGCACCTCAGGAGACAGGCGGCTCTTGGCCACCCTCCGAGGTCCTGATTTTGAAAAACGGAGCAGGCCAATCAGAACGCGGAGCGCTGCTTGGCGCTGCCACTTGATCCTGGGCTGGAACGGAGGGTGGGCGGCTCCGGTGGCTCCGGGTCTGCAGACGCGGTGGGGACGGAGGCTTGAGGATTGCTGCTCGGCTTCAGTGAGCTCACCAGGATGTGCAAGCCGGCGGTCGCAGTCAGGCTGAAGGGGAAGGGAAGGCGCAGCCTGTGAAACGGGGTGACGGCGGCGACCAGCCCGGGCGGGGACCGGGACTGGAAGAGGTGCCTGAGCAGCCGGCTGGTCCGGCGGCAGGGCTAGGGCGGGGGGCGCGGGGACGCAGAGACGAACGCCCCCTGCGCCTGCCGGAGCTGGAGGGGCGAGGAGAAGGGTCGTCTCTGCAGTTCGGAGAGAGACGAGGGCAGTGTGAGGTTTGGAGGAAGGGGCATCTTAGGAAGTGTCCGGGAGTGGTGAGAAGCTGGTAACAGGCGTTGGTACAAGGAATCGAGAGGATCCGGGAGAAAGAAGGGAGGTCTGTGGAAGTAGCCGAAAGGATCGGGTGACAAAAAAGAAGGTCTGTGGAAGTGAAGGAAGGGTGAGGTCTGGGTAGGTCAAAGGGTTAAAAGAAGGTGGTCGGTGGAAGTAGCTAGAGAATCGAAGAAAAAGCTGTGGAAAGTGGCTGGGGTCCGGGGCCGGAACAGTGCCAGCCGTGGCTGGAAGGCAGCGGAGCAGAGCGCAAACCTGAGAGTGTTTGGATATTGGAAGACTTGGTGGCGAACACGGGTTAGGATCAGATCCTGCGTGGGAACGTGGGCGACGTGTCCGGGATGTGGGATCAGAGGCTGGTGAGGTTGGCCTTGTTACAGCAGCTTCGGGCTGTTTATGGCATTAAGATCAAGGGTGGCCGTGGGCAGGGCGATCGCAGGAGACATGAAACAGCCACGGAAATAGTGGTAAGTTCTGGGGAAGGAGGTTTAGGTTGAAAAAAAAAATGCACCCTGTACCATCATTTATTACAAGGTCATGCTAAAATGATCTTTCTGTATGAATCCAAAAGAGAAAGTGGTTAAGTATGTCTAATTCAGTCCAGGTGGTTAACTGCTGAAATTTAAAGAATCTGGATTCTTAACAAGAATTTTTGGTCATTGTGAGAAAGTTGCAGGGTTCTTCAATTTATGCAACATTGACCTTTGAATTAGATAATTCTGTGGGGGTGGGGAGGTAGCTGTCCTAAACATTATAGGATGTTTAGCAGAAACTGTGGCTTCTACGCAGTAGATGCCAGTGACATCTTCCAGTTGTGACAATTACAAATGTCTCCAGATATTGCCAGTTCATCGTATTTTGAACAAGTAGCACGTGGGAACAGAGACAAACACTCTCCACCCCACCCCACTGCCTTAAGAGTAAGATTTGAAGAGGGACAAAGGAGATTAGTACATATTCTAAATGTATCAGAAGGGGAGGTGTGACAGGGCCTTAGAAGGAGGCTTCAGATAATACCTCTAGATTCAGCAATTTGAAAGAAAAGGTTTGCGTGATCACGTGGTATTAAATACTTAAGAGATGAAAACTAATAGAATTGATTTGCAGAGCTCTCAATTTATCATTTCTGGAAGAAAATAAGTACTTGGAGAAGAAAACTACTAACATAATTTGTATACCTCTCAATAGCTTACAAATTTTGGGGAAATTTGTTGTGTGCAACTTAATGGCCACATATTTGTTTACATTTAAAAACTAGAGTAGTTTCTTCAGATTGTAAATCTGGCTTTCCAAGAACTCAAATATAGTTGGTTTTGTAAGTGTATGAAAGTACTCATACATGGTTTTTTTTTTCACCTCTTAAAAAAAACTGACACCTGCCTTTAGAGTCAGACCTGAGTTTGAATCCTGCTCTATCCCTTCTACGTGTGTGATCTTGGGTTGCTTGTTTAATTTTGCTAAGCTTCAGTTTCCTACTGTGTAATGTGGGAATAATGGTATCTTTTGGTTGTTAAGGGGGTTTAAAAATAATAAGGTCTGTAGAGAGGACTAGCACAGTGCCTGTCACATGCCGTGTATTCAACTAAAGATAGTTGTTATGACAGCGGTCTACATCCTAAATGACAGTCATGCTAAAAATGCTAGCAAAAATATTCCCATAAAGGAATACAGAAGATTATTGTGCTACAAGAATGGGATCTAATTGGATAGATAGTTTGAAAAGTAGACTTCTTTAGCTCTTTGGTGTTAACTAATGTTTTGAGCTTTTTAAGAAAAATAGTAGAAATCTTTTAAAGAAGATTTTGTAAATACTCCAATACATAAAATTTAAAAAGAATGTTCATAGTTTAATTTTATGAGATTAAATTATAATAGTTACTTATGAAGTCAATTATTGAGAATAATCAGACTTATGGAAAAAAAACTTTGAATTCTAGTTATGTATGACATTTGTAGACTTATAATCAACTTCGGCATCTGATTTATTTTTGTATTACTCAAATAAGCAGTTGCCCATACTTTTTTTTTAAAAACTTTTCTTGAAGTGGTAATCATACTAGTCACATATTTTTTGAATGCTTCCTCTGTGTCAGACACTGATATAAATGTTTTACAACTTTTAATTCATTTAATTCTCTCTACAACTTTATAACTTAGGACCTATGAGAGGATACTGAGGGTATAGAGAATGTTCATTTGATCGAGGTCACTCAGCTAGTAAGTGGAAGAGTCGATTTAAAACCTGGCTGTCCTACCTCAAGGAGCCTGCCCCCTTACACACATACTGTGCAGTTTTTGCTGTGTTCATCAATTAAATGGAGCCTGATGCTTAAAATAGGACTAGTAGGATTTTGTTACTGTGATGAATCGTTAACAATACTGAATGATTTCTTATTGTAAATATAAAGTTAAATAAGAGGCTCTTAAAACATAAGTTTCCGGGAGCATATGGGGAGAGCAGATTCACCTAAGCTAAATGAACATTTGTAGGGTTAGGTATACCCGCTTATTTAATTTTGTATAAGCACACCTACATATGTATGTATATAGGCTTGAATTTATTTTTAAGTCCAGTGTAAAGCTACAGCCTTCATCAGTGACACATTTGAGAAGTTGGAAGGCACTCACAAAAATGGTGGCAGATTCTTTATTAACAAGTATGCACAAACAGGTTAACTAACAAGTTTACTTTGGGGATCTTCAATGTATTAAGCTTTGAATGTGAGTGATACATTTGAATGTGACTTTTTAAAAATAGTTTTCAAAGTAGTTAAATGAAATTTGAATTAATGTTTGCAGAATTCCTACCTCAGAACATAGTTTGAATAGCATTCTTCCATAGAATGTGGAAAAGATAATCAGGTCTAAAAATAACCTCTTCTGATACAATTTTAGGAAGTACTCAATGAGTGACAGGAAACACAATTATTAATTGAGGTAACGTTTTATTCAAGTTAGTATTTATAAGGTAATGGAAGGAAAGTAGGTCAGTATTTATAAGGTTACTAAAGGAACCTATAGTATTTTTCAGGAAATGTTAGTGTTTCTGGCCAAATTCTGTTTTTAAGAATTTCCTAAGTACTAATTGGGTTGATTTTCCATCATGGGATTGGAAACTGATGGAATTTACAACATCATTTGAGAGCAATGACTCTCTTGACCATTTTTGTGCTCCCGGCACCTCGCATAATGTCTAGTATGCCATAGTTAGTTTTTGCCAAATGTACTTGAAGTAATTGTTTACACCGTCTTGACTGACAGTTTATTTCTGCTGCCCTTTTTTTTTTTCCTGAAGTTTTAAATTTGCTTAATGTTTAAGAAAACATACCTAATATTTGTGTTAGAGTAACTGAATTTGTCATTTTAGGGTAAGATATTTGGAGTGCCTTTTAAGGTATTGCCTCATTCTATTGTACCAGAATATGGACACATTCCAAGGTGAGCAGAGTTTGAAATGGTTAAGTATTTCAAACTGACATTTGAGTGTTTAGTTGATTCACACATTTGTTTTGAGCTAGCAAATGATTTTGTTTCTCGGCATTAATGTCATTAATGTAAAAATTTTTAAACATTTACAAATTTTAACTTTTTAATTTGTACTCCTTCCCAGGATTGAATTTTAAGGTTTTGTAATGAATAAGCGTTAGAAACAAATTATTTTTGTTCTACTAAGTAAGAGTTCTCATTTCTATTCCACTTTTGCTGCAATTCTGATTATATTTAGTAATATGCTGAATTACAAATTCAGTTATAATTTCTTTTTGTTTTAGAAAAGGTAGAATAATATTTAAGATACTAGAGTATTTGTGAATATAAATTATGTAACACTTGAGTTTTCTGTGTCACTTAACTATTTATAAATGACATTTTGGAATAACTGCATTAGGAACTACTAGGGAAGTTTACATTCTGAGAAAATAGTTTCTTTATATGCATTTTTAAACATCTTAGTTCTTACTAACTCATTTCCCCTCTATCCAATGTAAGATCCATCTGGCTCCTCTAGTCCCATAACTTAGGTTTTTAATTAAGGTATTGTCCAGAGGATTTATTGAATACCTTAGAAAAGTTTTCCTTCATTCAGCCTATAAGTCTAGATTTACCAGCTTACCACTTAACATTTTTTTAAATGATCTATAAAAGGTTTGTTTACAATGATTTTCAACATTTAGAATTGCGAAGTCATATCCCCCATAATAATAACTAAATTTTTGTTGTAATTTCCTTGCCCCCCCCCAAAAAAAACCACACACACACAAAACAAAAAAAACCCTATTTTGTCAGTTACCCTTTACAACCTTGGGCCGCTGGGCACCAGCACAGTGCTGTCAGTTGCTTGCCGCTGATGTGCATTCTAATTTGTTGGTGCCAGCTGTTAACTAGGCATCTAAATTGTTTAACATAAAGAAATTGAGTACACACCTCTAAATATAAGAATAACTGTAAGGACTGGGATATATCTGACTTTTCTGAGAGGTAATGTCAGTGAGAACAAAAACCTTGCCCTTTTTTTGGGCAAATGTGGTAGATGGTAGGTATTTAAAGCTACGTTTGCTGTCCAAGATGGAACACGGGGAGAGAATAGACAGGCCTTAGACAGAGCCCTGGGTCATCCTAGCCTATGGAGGAGCCAGAAGAGGAGCTTGACAAGGAGCAGTCAGGGAGGCAGCAGGAAAACCAGAGGAGCAGCATAGGAGAATATTTTCAAGATGAGCAGGGAGTGGTGAAGTGTGTCAAATGCTGCTAGGACAAGTAAGATGAAGACAGTGAGATGACCTTGGATTTGGCAAGGCCAAATTGGTGACCTGGATGAGAGCTGCTTTGTTGGAAAGGATGAGAGTGACTGGAGAGGGGTGAGGAGAGACTGCAATATGAAGCCGTGGACGAAGTAAAAAAGACAAATCTTGTGCTCCTAGAAGCAGAGAAATGGTGTGAAATGAGAAGGATGTGGGATTGAGTAGGCTCATTGAGGCTGTCATGGGCAAGAAGATGGGCCTTAGAGAAGAATTCAGAAAGCAAGAAGGACAGCTAAACGTAACCTTTATCACAAAGATTAAAGGGATTTGTGGCATCAGAGCTTCTGAAAGGGGTGCGGTGCTCGTGTGCACATGTACTTTGACAGGAGAATAGGATTTAGTAAGATGTGTACGGGGCCACCTGAAAAGATTTTTCTCTTTCAGTTTTCTTGTTGATGCTTGTACATCTTTAGAAAAGCATATTCATACAGAAGGGCTTTTTAGGAAATCAGGATCTGTTATACGTCTAAAAGCACTAAAGGTAAGCGTTTTCTTGAACTACAATTCATTTTTATCACTTTCTGTTTTGGTTTTTACAATTGAAATATTTAGAACTATTATATGAATCATTGACAGGAATTAAATTTACAAATAGCTTTTTTCAGGCAGAAGAAACCTTTTTTTCCGAAGGGAATTGTATACCATTTATATAATGCTTTCCCCCCCAGTTTTACTGAGGTATACTTGACAAATACCTTTAAGGTGTACAGCTTGATGTTTTGATATATTGATACATTGTGGAATGATCACCACAATCAAGCAATATAATGCTTTAAAAAAGTTTACAGAGTACTGTCAAATTCATGATCATTGTTCCTATAAAGTACTACAGGAAACGACAAAAATTGTTAATTTCATTATTTTTAGCCTTCTAAAAAGGAGTGGTATGTATTAAAATAAGAGTTAAGAGAAATTTATTGAAGAAAGCTCTTTAGAATATAAGAAAGGATGCTCTGTTTGCAATAAACTCTTAAGCTCCCAAATGCTCAAGATTATTATATTTATTTCAGAATAAACTGGATCATGGCGAGAATTGCCTGTCTTCTGCACCTCCTTGTGATATTGCAGGACTTCTTAAGCAGTTTTTTAGGGAATTGCCAGAGCCCATTCTCCCAGCTGATTTGCATGAAGCACTTTTTAAAGCTCAACAGTTAGGAGCAGAAGAGAAGAATAAAGCTACATTGTTGCTCTCCTGTCTTATGGCTGACCACACAATTGATATATTAAGATACTTCTTTAACTTTCTCAGGAATGTTTCCCTTAGGTAAGTAGTAATTAAAAGTTTCGGGACATGATAGTTTAATTCCCAATTAGCTAGATTTACTCTCATAAATGTTAAGTTAAATTTCATGTGGAATGGAAATTTTTGTAAAAAATATAAGAAGTATACCAAATGATTTAATATTTCCTTGCTTCTTTAATGGCTTATTGGTGTTTATAGAATTCTTTATTCACTGAATAACTTGAGATTTACAGTATTGTTCAAATATTTGTTTTGCTTTTCAAATTTGTCCTCTCTCTGCTGTCAGTTGAGGCTGCTTGTTAGACATACTTACTGCCTTCTAGTACTTCAAACTTTCTGTGTATGGGTTTGAAAATCAAATAAACATGTTCAATTTGTGTGGAAAACAAAGTGGACTCTTACATAATGGTTTCTATGATGTATATTTAAGCACACAGAAGCTGTATATTTTTGGTTCTGTCTATTTCAAGTCAGTCACGTAGATGGGTAGACAAAGGGTGACAGTACTTTGACTTGTGTTGGACGAAAAGAGGTCTTCAGAATGTGCTCGGTATGTTATTTTAACTCTGTATTGTTATCTTTGGCTCCATCTTTTTTCATTTAAGGTCCAGTGAGAATAAGATGGATAGCAGTAATCTTGCAGTAATATTTGCACCAAACCTTCTTCAGAGAAGTGAAGGACATGAAAGGATATCTACTAACACAGAAAAAAAGCTACGATTACAGGCTGCAGTAGTACAGACTCTTATTGATTACGCATCAGATATTGGTAAGATATAATTGCATTAGGAAGTCACAGGATTTGTTTAAATGAGGAAATCAAAGCTTCTTCCAAGTGAACTGTGAAGACAACTGTTGGAAAGTTGGTTTATACTATTTAAACATTTTGAGGGGAAGTAGAGGAAAGATCTTAATTGGGAACATTTTTGTTTAGGGCATGTTCCAGATTTTATCCTGGGAAAGATACCAGCTATGATGGGTATTGATAGTCTCTGTGCTACTCCATCGCTAGATGGCTTTGAAGAAGGTGAAGATGAAACTCCTGGTGACTTTAAGAGAAAGCGAAGACAAAGTGTAGGAGGTAAGTGGTGGTGGCAGTCCCATTTTATGGAGGTACGGTGATTCACTTTTATCTAGAATGCATTTGAACATAAAGAAGCGTAAGCTAGGGTGTCTGCCTTTCTAGTGCTTACTGCATAGTTGGAAAGACATGACACAAGTGTATTGAAAAGTAAAGATGATAATAAAGTCTAATATTAGGTGCTAAATCATTAGCACAAAGATGAAATGTGTTCAAAGGAGAAAAGTTCCCTGGGCTGTAATGATCAGGTACTCTTCAAAGAGGAGGTCAGACTGAACCTTCTTGAAGAATGGGTAGAATCTAAGGGACTTGGGTGGAGGGTCAGAATACTTAGACCCTATTCTAGGTGAGAAGGATGCTAAGAAGTAAGAAGAAAGATCTGTGTAGGGAAGAAGTAAGCTATGTCTGTGTCTGTAAAAGGAGCAGCATGACCCGAGTGAAGGATTCATCCTAAGGGTGAGCGTGATATGGTGAGCTCAGTGTCAGGCTAAAGAATTAGAACAGTAAGCTGGGTATTGGAGAACCATTGAAGGTTTATTAGTAGAGGCATACATGATTAAAATAGTTTAGAAAACTACCTGGCTTGAAGAATTGAGACTTGGAGGTAGGGAGAACAGTCAGAAATGTTTGGCAATAGTCCAGGTATGAGATCATGATTAGAAATGGTGAATTGAATTAGTTAATATGAACTAAGTAATGAAGGAAACGTTACCAAGGAAGAATCAAAAAGACATCCAGTTGCCTTAAGGAATCTCTCATCTTTCTAGTAGCAGAACCAGTTCCTTTTGGAACCTTCTGGCTTGTAGGGTATTGCCTTCTTGTTTCTCTGACTCCTCTGTGTGTTCTCATGCCTTCCATGTTAGTTTCCTAGGGCTCCTGTAACAAAGTACCATCAACTGGGTGGCTTAAAACAACTAATACTTAATGTCCCCTAGTTCTGGAGGCTAGAAGTCTGAAATCAAGGTGTTTCCTGGGCCATGCTCCCTTTGAAACCCAAAGGGGAGAATCCTTTCTTCTGGCATAAAGAAGCTTCTGGTGGTGGCTGTTTATTCTTGGCATTCCTTTGGCTGGTAGACCAAGTCTCTGCCTCTGTTGTCACATGGCATTCTCCTTGTCCAAATGTCCCTCTGATAGTGACACTAGTCACCGTGAATTAGGACCTACCCTAATGAGTATATCTGCAAGGACCCTGGTTCCAAATAAGTCACATTCACATGTTAAGACTTAAACATATCTTTTTGGAGGACACAGTTCAACCCATAAAACTTCCTACCCAAGTAATAGATATTCTCAGGCACAGATCATCTTTATTACCCTTATTTGTGATTGCATTCACTCCTGTAGTTTCAGTTAATGCCATCTAAACAGATGAACACTATATCTCTGTCACTGTTATCTCAAAAATGTCATTTCCAAGTTTAGTAACAGCCTACTAGGTAGACATATTCACTTCTGCTTTTCTTTGGTAGTTTAAGCTCAGCATTTTGAAATGATCTTCTTTACCCTAATTAACTGGTTCTGCTTGAATTCCTTTTTTCTGTTAACAGCACCACTATTCTCTAGTCACTATTTGGGCTTTAAAACATGCATACCTGACTCTACTGTCTATATTCACACAGTTTTCAGGTTCTGTAAGATTCTGTCTGTAGTGTTCATTGCATATCTACTGCAAGAATCTCCTTTTTGGTCTTTGTCCCTTCTGCTTATTGCTGTTAAGACTGACCTCCTTGATGTATGCCTAATCATGTATCTCACACACATATCTTTCAGAAACTTTCATTATTTCATAAAAATAATACTAGTATTTACAACCTGACATTAAATACCTTTCATAGGATTGCTTTAGCATGCCTTTCAACTGTTTCTTGTCTCTCCTTTATGCAATATATTTTAGTCAAACTGTATTCATTGTTTTCTAGACGCCTTATTCTTTTGCGTATATTGTTCATTATGATGTTTTTATTTCCACCTACCCCTGCTATTCAAATTTTATCTGGTTGTCAAAATTCAACTTAATTGTAAAGTAAGCTTCTATCCCACTTGTTTAAATGGGGAAACAATCTGCTTCCACATTTTGTAATATTCTAGACTGTAACAGTTTTTATCTGGTTTTGTAATTTATTCATTGTGCATGACTCTCTTGCCTATTGTATTTAATGCTATTTGAAGTTAGAGACCATGTTTTATATATCACTGTATCCAACCTAGTATTTTTTACTGAATATGCATAAACTACTGAATGAATAGAGTGTGTTACTAATATTTGGCTTAAACCCAGAGGTACTTTGTCCATTTGAACAGGTTAGGATAGCATTTGTCAAGCATCACTAAAACACATTATTTCATTAACCATTTGAAACTTTCAGGAGCTGTAGTGTTTATTTTTTGTTATAGGTAACCTTTCTTTTTTCATCTCACTTAGAAATTTGAAATGCCACAGCATAAGTGTGACTTGATTTCATTTGCTTTGAAGAATCTGTACATGAAATTTACCATACTAACCATTTTAATTGCAGTCAGTAGTGTTAAGTACATTCCCATGGTTGTGCAACCAATCTCCAGAACTTTTATTTTTGATATTTATTATATGAGTTGGTTGCTATAGCTCAGTTTTATGCTGGTATGACAATTCTCAATAATTGAATTGCCCCAGAATCTACTCAGGCTTCCATCAGCAAACTCTTGTACTATAGAGAGCTTTGGTCTATCATAATTTTCCTGTTCTTGCCTGTGTATGTGTGTGTGTGTGTGCTCCTCTGTACTGTCATGTTGACAAGTGTCTTTTATGCACAGTGGTACAGTGTCAAGCTGATTTGATTAATTTGATGCCCTTGTTAGTATGTATTTCCTCCCTGAAGTACATATAATAAGCTCATGAGACTGTTAAAGGGACTGAGATATAGTTTTTTCTGTCCTCGGGAGAAAGGTCTGTACAGTCAGTGTGGGCCATGGCACAGTCGGGATAGTTTCAGGTTAGAGAGGGGCAGTTTGGGTTTCCATACTCCTGATTCTGCCATGCTGCTGTAATGATCTTTTGTGGCTGAATCTGTTGCTTGGTTGTTTTTTCTCTCTCCGGCTCTGGCTCTCATTTCTCTTCTTTAACCTTTCTCTTCTGTCTCTTTTTCCTCTCCCGTATTAATCTTCCTTATCTGTCCAGGTGTCATGAAGGTTGGCTTTCCTAGGAGCTATTGCCTGCCAGCTAGAGCATTACCTGTGCTTGGTTCTTCACTGAAGATTTCAGTATTGTCCTCTGGTTTATACCTATTTCACTTGAAGGTGTAGGATTTCTCAATAAGTGGGTTATAGCTGAACTTAAATAACTATTTTCAGTGACATTTGGTGATTAATCAGATAAATGTATGTAAAGGACTTTTGTGTTTCATTGTGGCTGAAAATTAGGGGCATATTTTTGCATGAAACTACTCCTAGTGAAGTCAATTTCTTAATAGCTAAATCCAATGTGTATTTTTTAGGTCTGTATTATTCAGAATCTCTTTGACCACTTGACTATTTCCTCCTTGGTACTTTATTTCTTTCCTTATTTTTTATATTATGCTTTCCTTGTTTCCCTACCTCTTTAGCCATTTGTTTTGTCTCATCTTCTAGATTTTCTGACCACTTCTTGAATGTTCCATGATTCTACACTTGACCTTCTTATACTTTGCTCTCTTCTTAATCTTATTCACTCTCATTAAAAAAAACAAACTACCATTTCTGGGCTGATGACTCCCAAATCTACTTCTCCAGCCTTGATCTTTCTACAGATGGATTCATAGCCATTTCAGTATCATATCTAACATTTCTGTGCATAATTTCCTTGTGTCAGTCATCTAAATCAGAATTCTAGAGGACCTTATCTACTCTTTCCTCATTGCCACATCCCACTGATCACCAAGTCTTGTCACTTTGATCTCTCGAATACTTTTTTCTTCCTTTCTCTATTTTTCACTGCTCCTGCCTCAGTTCAGACCTTCATCTTTAGCTTGGCTAACTCCCCCTCTTCCATCAGGTCCCAACTTGAACATCACTTCCTCAGGGACACCTCTGACTCCTTAGTCCAAATCTGTTGTTTTCTTTGTGTTTGTACTTCAGGTTCCTTATCCCATTTGTCATTATGTGTTTATTTCCTTAGTATGATGAATGTTTGATTCTTCCAGTAGAGTAAGTTCCATAAAGGCAAGGACCATGTCTACTCGGTTATGTTGTATCTCCAGTGCTAACACTGTGCTTTTCACATCGTAGATACAAAATGAATTTTTGTTAAATGGCTGAATAAAATACTTGGGAGAACCTTCAGCTAGTTTGCCTTCTGCTAAGGAGGCTTAACCCCCTAAATCTGTCATACTGTTGCCTAAGTGATGTCTAAAATGTGATTTTGCTCCCATTTGCCTTTGTAGAAGTAAAAGTTCTTCACAATGACATACAGGCCCTGTTCTGTCTAATACACAAAACTTATCTCTTACCATATCCAGGCCTCGCTGTTTGCTCTAGCAATATCAAATTACTGGTTTCTGGTGCAGCTGACCCTTGAACAGCTGGAGGTTAAGGGCGCTGACCTTCCTGCAGTCAAAAACCCATGTATAAATTTTGACTTCCCAAAAACTTAACTACTGAGAACCTATTGGCTGAAAGCCTTACCTATAACATAAACAGCTGAGTAACATATATTTTGTGTCATGTGTAGTATATACTGTATGCTTACATTAAAGTAAGCTTGAGGAAAGAAAATGTTTTTTCAAACTATTAAAAATCTCCGAAAATTTTCTGATGTATTTATTGAAAAAAATACATATGTATATGGACCCATGCAATTCAAACCCATGTATTCAAGGACTGACTACACTCATTTTATTTTGAAACAATTCCTTTTAAAGTTACATTAAAACATAATAAATTTAGATGCTAGAAGACCACAAATATCAATATGAATTATTGGTGAAAGGTAGGTATATGTTGTTATAATTGATTATATGATTATGTATGCCTTGCATTTCAGATTTTGTTAGTGGAGCATTAAATAAACTTAAATCTAACAGAACACCCTCTGTTACACCTCAACAGAAAAGAAGGGGTAGGTATTATATATATTTATTTAAAAGAAGATTTCTGTATATCATACAAAAAGTAATAATAATAGTAATCATTTAACTTACTTTGGTTTAATCAAAGCCAAATGTTATTTTCAGTGGAGATACTGTATTGCAATACTGTTGTGATACAGCTAATTACATTGTATAAGTGAACCCAGAATTGTAGATTAAGAATTTCTTTTAGCCATTATTGTATCTTCAATCTTCAAAATCTTGTTTTTCTGTTGCTTTTAAGTCGGATTCTTCAAACATGTGAAAATAACTCAATCTTATTTTTTTGGAACCAGAAATTTATTGGTGTGTATGTTCCAATTTTTTATCTTGGTTTGCTTTTGCCGGACACAAGCTGTTATTGACCAAAACCAGACAATATTATCATTTCTTTTGTTTTCTAGATTGAAAAAATTAACTGGTTAATACTCAGTTATGATGAAATGCAAAAATAATATTTAGATCAGTTTGTTTCAGCTTCTTGATGACAATTGTATTCTCTGTATTAATAATGTTTAAGGTGAATTATATGCGTTTAGTCTATTTGGTTTAAGTTTCTAGTATTTGTTAATCTTGCCTCTTTGCAACTTCCCTATTTTCATTTTAAGTAATTGGATAGTGTTATTAATTATGTATGTTTGATAATATAAACACATCCCCCTCATTCTTTGCTTAGCTGTAATAGCTTTAGAAGAAGAAATTATTTAAAGCTTTTGCATTTCAGCAGCTGGGAGAAACAACAGATTGGTTTTTGTTTTGTTTTTCTTTAGCTCAGCTCTCAGTGTCACCAGTGATTCTTACACCAAATGCCAAGCGTAAACTGCCAGTAGATTCTCATGGTTTCTCAAGTAAGAAAAGGAAGTCCATCAAGCACAGTCTTAACTTTGAGCTGTTTCCAAGCAATCTCTTCAGCAGCAGTTCTACACCAGTATCAGGTAGCAAACAGTATATAACTGGATTGTAAACATTAACATGAATGCCCATTCCTGGCAAAGTGCTATTTCATACTAATACCAGCCTTTAGGAGCCAGAGCTTTAAACCATGTTTTATCAAATCCCTGAGTTTTCATCACATCCCCTAACTTAAAATACACACTGGTTAGTATAATTAATGTATATGTGCTTTATGGCCATGTCCACTGAAAGTCATGATAAATAACTCAGAGTGAACATTTGGGTTTCTGTGTATAGCACTGGTGCTCAAGTTTTATGTGATTGGACGTCTTGAATTCTACTTTAGTTACTTTCAGATATATAGCTGTGGCTCTGATGTGGTCGTCCTTGAGGTTGCCGGGGTGTGATTGTCTGTGACTGCAGAGTAGAGGTGCTAACCATTGGAGGAACCATTGTGGGCTGCAATTGTGGGGGTGGGTAGGGGGTAGGGGAGGTGTATTTTTAAAGTTGTATACTCAAGTAGCTTTTATAAAAGCTTTAAAAACTTTGTTTTTCATGGTTTCTGGATCCCTTGCCAGTCCAGCCATTTTCTTCCAAATGAACTATAAGTTCCTTATGCGGCAAACCAGAGAACTTTCAGTGAAAACTATGATCATGCTAATTTGAATGACAGATTTGTGTTAGTGTGGTCTTAATCAGATTGAGTTGGCTTCTTCAGTGTGTGTAGAATATAATTGGCTCGTGGTCAACCTAACTGGTTAACTTTATGATCAACCCAAAATGAAATGAAACCCTTAGCCCAGAGTCTTCCATCTCATACTTTGTCAAAAATTGTCTCATAGTTTGTCAAAAATGTGAGTGACCTCTGATTAGTCTAGATTTTATTGATTTCAGACAATCTAAGGGTATCATTTAATTTGATAGCTAGCTGGGTTGTCAGATCTTCTTCCCAAAGTCTCTCTGGTTTCTACCATCCAAATGGTTTATATTTCCCTCGTTTGCTTTATTAAAGTTGAACAGAATAGCAACTTGTTCTCTGTGGTCCTTTACAGGTTCTATATGGTTCATTAAAATGTAATGATAAGAACGCTAATGTCTGTAGTTCTTACAGTATTCAGAGATTGGAGGCTTAAATGAACTCCTTTAAAGTAACCTAGCGTTTTCTTAATATTTAAAGGCTTTTCCACTTGGGAGGAGTGTTTCCAAATGTGAATGTGAACTGTAGTTCTACTTGCTTTTGTTTATGATAGCATTACTTCTTCCCCAAGGAATGAACCTGTTTATTCCTTCTCTCCAAGCTCCCCACAAAATAAGTTAAACATTCTTGTGTCACTGTAACGTTAGTATGAGCCTAATCAGTGAATTTTTATTTAAAAAAATAACAGATTTACTTAATGAATTTATTATTTTGACTCACCATTTTCCTTGGACCCTACTTTTTCAGCCATAATTCAGTACATTCCATTTGCAAAATTGAAAATGAGTTGATTTCTAAGTTTGGATTATAACACATATGATGCTTTTTTAAAAAATGTAAAAAGGCAACAGTATTAATCTACAATCCATAGAGTACCTGTTTATGATTTTTTGTTATATATGTGATAACTTTGCATATTTCATATGTTCTGGCTGTGCCTCCTTGGGACCACTGATTCATCTCAAGGTGTAGACTGCAGACCTAGAACAAAGCTAGCTATGTCACATTGTATATAGGATATTGGCCTCTGAAATTTTCTCTAGCCAAATACACCCCAAAGTCACTGCAGTGGTTGTATTATTTTCTGTTGTAACTAAGAAAACATGGGTTTCTTTGTTTGGAAGGTTGTGCAAGTTCTTTATCAATACCAACAATGAGTTGAGAGGGTTTGTGTTACTGAGTGTATCTGGGATGATTCAAATATAAGGCAAATATATATGGAGCCTTTGTCATAGTTATTTTACTTTTTCCCTTATTTTTTATTATAGCCAATTCCATGATATAGGTTATACAACTTAATCAAAATGAGCTGGTGTAACCACCAGTTAAGCATGGAACATGGCAGTAGACAAGTCGTTTGGCCTGTATTACAGATAATTCGCTTTTGTTTGCAAAGAGTATTAGACAAACTACACTCCAGAATTAGGTGGCCAGCACTCAGCAGGTGCATGCTGGATATTCAGTCTCTAAATTGCTTTTCAATAATTCATTTTTGATGACAGCATTAATTAATATCACATACCAGGTACTATGCTGGACATCTTATATACATTACAGTAATATATTGACCATATAAGTTCATTTTCAGAGCCTAAAACCATTTAATAAATAGAAGACTATCAAGTCTGTCTGTCTTGAAAACTTGCTCTTTCTCCAGTCCACAACAGTGTCCACCTTTCCCTTGTATTATTTAAAGACTGTAAAGCAAAACTATAATGTAAAAATAATGCTTTATCTGACCTTTAATCAGCAACTTTTTTAAAAAGTAAGAAATTGGTACTTTTTTCTTTCTGAGTTGGATTATTTGGCATCCCAAAGATTCTACCAAAAATTATGTGATTTTCTTGTTGCTTAGGGGTGGAAATTAAGACTTTCAATCTAATTGCTTTAATATTTTATACTTTGAAAAGAAAATAAATATGTGTGGTATATTACATGTGGTTATTTTTATAGTTCACTTTGATACAAGCCCAGAAGGGTCATCTCAGAGTTCACTCTCTCCTGTAGCCATCAGTGGAAACCATTTCATCAGTACAGGTGTGCTAAGGCGAAGTAAAAGGATTGCAGACAAAAAAATTTGCAGGTAATTTATCCAAGGCATTTTGTTTTCACTAGATCAACATTCGGCATATATAGTTAATAAAATATTTTGTTTGTCTTTTTACTGAGAATCGTACTTGAATCATAGTTTTTTAAAAATCCCCAATTTCCTGTTAATTTAAAAAGCTAGTCTATTCTAGTGATTCTGGTTTATAAGTAACTAAATAACTTGTGATAAACAGGACAGATAATTTTTATATACACATACAGTGTGTTCATATATGGTATCTTAAAGCGTAACTGATTTTAGAAAATCATTAGTCTTTCATTTATAAGCAATATGCTTTGCTCTGAGCTTACAAATTTCACTTGGCAAGAATTTCTCCAGTTTTTATGCTGTAAACTGATATTTTCAATTCCACTCTTTTTAGGGTAGAATCAGGAAAAGCAGGCTGCTTCTCTCCTAAAATCAGTCGTAAAGAAAAGGTTCGAAGATCTCTTCGTTTGAAATTTAGTCTGGGGAAAAGCAGCAAAGATGTAGTAAGTGTTTTTCACCATTTCATTGATGTTCATTTTTCGCCATTTCGTTGATGTTCATATTAGCATAAAGCTGTAGACTAGATGCTAAAAGACCTCAAGCCTGCCTGTCCTCCAGCTGATATCCCATTTTCTACTCCTTTTCATGTAAAACTCTTACACATGAATTGATATCTTGAGTTCCTCCTTTTCTATTCTGCTTAAATGGATTCCAGTGAGGCTTTTGTCCCCAACACTCAATAAAACTGCTCTCAAGATCACCCACGAATTCAGTGTTGCTCAAACCAGTGGACAAATGCCAGTCCTTGTTAGACTTGACCTGTCAGCAGCATTTGAGCAGGCTGATCACTTGCTCCTCTGCCGGGGCGTGCCGGCAGGAGTCCTACAGTTCCTGAGTGGGGGCGTCAGGCTGTATATGCAAGACGACAGGAGGGCAAACTGTCTGGTGCGGAATGCGAAGAAGCTTTATTCTGGCATGGCTTATATACACATGAATTGCCTACAGATTAGATTCACATGCCCTTTTCAAGGACCTTAATTCAATCACTCAAGTATTGCCTACAGATTAATCCAATCAGACATTAATTCAATCACTTGAGTCACATAAGCCTGGGGGGTATCTGGTCCAGGTGGCAGGCCTTAAGATAAAACCTCCCTACCTTCCTGAGATAATTGTTCCTGGAATTTAGGAAACTTTTCCAGGTTTCTTTCAGAGTCAGGCCCGGTTTAGGCCTTAGATGGAGACTAGGCCCAAAAACATAATCAGTCCTGTCCTGTACTCTTGCTCCTTCTGTCCCAACGGCTCTCCACAACTCCTGTACTCTTGCTCCTTCTGTCCTAACCGCTCTCCACACTCCTCTTTGGCATATTTTCTTTCCTTGCTTCAAGGAAACTAGCCTCATGACTGTCTTCCTTCTTTGCTGGTTACTTCTCTGATTCCTTTACATCGGAGCACCCAAAGTCCTTGGACTTCTCTTTTCTCTCTCCATTCACTCAAGGTGATCATCAGCTTTAAACATCATCTATTTACTTAAGGATTCCAAGTTTATATTTCCAGTCCAGAATTTTCTCCTGAACAACTTTATTATTTCTTAACATCTTCCTACTTCACTTGCCTACTTAATGCCAATCCAATAGACATCTCAAGTATAACCTACCCAAACAGAGCTCCAGAGATGCATTTCTCCATGCCTTCCACTCTCTCCCAACCACATGTCTACCTGCAGTCTCCTCCGTCTCAGTTACAGCAGCTCCCTCTTCTAGTCACTTAGGTGGAAATCCGTGCAGGCATCCTTAACTCCTCTGTTTACCTCACATGTCCTGTCTACACCATTAGGGAGGCCTGTCTAACTTCTGCTTTCAGGGTTTATCCATGCTGACCAATTCTCACTGATACTACATTTCCATTGTCTAAATTCTGTCATCTCCAACTGCAATTACTGCAGTAAGCTCCTATTAGTATGTCTTCCTGCTTCTACCATGCTACAGTACGGTAGTCAAAATTAGCCTTTTGAAACCCAGGTTAAGTCATGTCACTCCTTAGCTCAGAATCCTCTGATAACTCTTCATTTCACTCTGAAAAACGTAGCCAAGATTCTTACATTCCCCCGTGACACTCCAGATGATGTGTTCCCAGCCTACCACTGCCAGCCCTCCTCCCATCACTCCCCCTTGCTCGCTCAGCTTCAGCCACTCTTTGCTCCTCGCCCTTTGGACAGTGTGCAAGATGAGGCTTCAGCCTTAGCGACTGCACTGACATTTTCCTCTCCCAGAATGTTCTTCCTCTTACACTTTTACAACTCCCATCCTCATTTTTCTTTACTCACAAATCATCTTCCTCTGATCACTCTGTTTAAAATTACACCCTTACCCTTCACAATTCTATATCCTTTTTACCTTTCTTTACATTTCTCCACAGCAGTTTTCACCTTATGTATTGTATATATACAAATAATTTACTGTTTCTCTTGTTCTGGTTGAAATCTCGCCATCCAGAATGTAAAGTCCATGAAAGTAACATTTTTGGTCTGCTTTTTACTTTCACTGTTGTAAGCAGATCCTGGTACAGTCATGACACAGAAAGGTTTTTTTAGTTAATGAATATGTAAGGCTGTTTTTATTTTAGATCACAAAATAGCAACTAATAGCCAAGTCAAATGCTTACAGTTTTTGTCAGCATGCATGCAAATTTATTTATATTTGCTATAAAATTATTTCTTAATTGTATATACCTTTTAAAATCAGAGGATCTTGGTAACTACAAAAAATTTACTTTGTCTTAATATTTTGAATCAACTAGGTTTATTTCTTAATCAAAAATTTTCAATTTTTCTTTTCTGTACAGAGTGAGTGTTCTGGTGTCAATAGATATGAAAATGTTGGTCGACGACTTGCAAATCAACAAAGTTTAAAAAATAGGATTGAATCTATAAAAACAGGTCTGCTTTTTAGCCCAGATATTGATGAAAGAGTAACAAAGAAAGGTACATTTATATGATGTTATTGTTAGAGTTTTATCAAAAAAGCTACTTTGGTTACTTAAAAAAAAAGTTTTTTCTAGCTTTAAGATATAATGCATATAACCTTCAGTTGCCTTTTTAAAGATAAAATATATTAAGTAATTTAGTACTCTAAAAATTTTAAGTTCATGTTTGAATAGTGAAAATGTTTGAATTGGCAGTGTATTTTTCTATGAACAATTGGAAGGTGTTTATAACTGAAAATATGGAAATGTTTGACCTTTTTATTCCAAAAATTATTTCTTTTAACATAAATCTTTAAATTATTGGAATTACATGGTTAGTACTTTTATTTGCCATGTATTTGGATACTATTTCAAAACTAGTTCAAATATCAATAATTAAAAACACCAAACTGCTTTATTTTAGGTTTAAAAAAGATCAGTAAATCTGAGGACAACTTATCAACTCCAGAGCGACTAGATGCAACTAGTTACCAGATGTCCTGGATGGGACCTAGTAATTCAAGTTTTCAAGAAATAGATGCAAATGGAGCTTCTCCAATAGAGGGAAATCTTGAGGTGGAAAGCTCTTCCGTGGAGCCTGATACTGCAGTTGAAAAGTCACCTGTTAGTTCGTATGAACTCACATCTTCTCATGTACACAATAAGCATAATAACCACGTAACTAGAAGTTCTCTCAGTGGGGATGAAAATAACTTGACCACAGAGACTTTGGTGAAAATTCAAAAAGCATTTTCTGAATCTGGAAGTAATCTTCATGCATTGGTAAGTCACAGGCAGTCATCAGTAAAATTACATGAAGCATCTTCTATGGAATATAGCCCGGAGAAAAATCTGTTTGAAACTAATGCTTTGACAGTGATAGAATCAAATGTACACCACACTAGTAAAGATGAAAATGGTTTTTCAGAAAAAAAGTTCTCACTATATCAAACTCAAAAATTAGGTAGAGAGGCAACTATAAAATGTTGCTCAACTGAAGTGAAGATGGAACGTGAAAACTTGTATTCAAACATACCAAAAGATTATTTAAGCAAGCAAGAATTGTCTAGTGATGAACAAATAAAGAAGCAGCAACCCCCAGAGGATAAACAAAATACTGAATTAAAGGAGAATGAGAATATGATTGAAGACTTAGTGGATCGCGCAGCTTCCAGGGAGGATGCAGCTGACACCTCCTCCTCAGAGCAGCTCACGTGTAATATGACGAACCTGTCACAAGCTAGGCCTGCGAGAATTGTGAAACAGCAGTCACTGGTGGAAACCTGTGATAAAACAGCATCTGAAAGTTTACAAATGACAGAACATGGGAAGGTTTCAGACCACATACAGTGGTTTAACAAGCTGTCTTTAAACGAACCAAGTAGGACAAAAGTTAAGTCACCTCTTAAGTTTCAGCGTACACCTGTCCGTCAGTCTGTCAGAAGAATAAACTCTTTGTCGGAGTGCAGCAGACAGCCTGCAAGGCACGGATCGGCCGGCCTCACTGACGCTGCTCCTCTGGTTAAGTCAGCGAGCTGTCACGGTGCTCTTCCCTCTTGTGTGGAAGGTGCATCAAAAGATCCCTCTGTTCCAGGTAACAAATCAGGTCCTAAAGAACAGAAGTCGTCATCATGCAAACAGTCAAATGCTGATGTGATTTCAAAATCGAGCGTGGACTTAACTTATAAGTCTTTCCCAAGGATGAAGGAGCACCCAGGCACCGGGAATGTCTCTCTTAGGTCTACCAGGCTTTGTGAACAGGAAGTGCTACCTGACGGCCGAGTTAAGGTTCCCTTGGATGACCGGACAAATCGTGATATATTAAAACCTGTTGGAAATACTAATATGGGCTTCTCTTCTGAGATAAATAACAGGGTCCTTAGGAAACCATCAGAAAGAGAAAGGGTGTGGTATAAAGGTTCCCCCCAAAATCCTATTGGAAAAGCCCAATTACTACCAACAAGTAAACCTGTAGACTTGTAACTGGTAAATATTATACTTGTGAATGTAAATAAAATTAGCAATTGGTGATACAATTTATAGGATGATCCACATGTTAGTTTGTAGCTCAGGATGACTGTTAAGTGACATTTTAATTTCATTGTACAAACAACTTGGATTCTTGTGCTTGTATAAATGACTTCATTGTTTTTCTTAATTATGGTAGTATTTAAACTAATTTTAGTGTGATCTCTTAAAGCAGAGGTTACACTTTACCTTTCTAAAGAAGCTGTTGGCTGAGTTACAAGAAGTTATTTTTGAAAATTGCATGAATTTTGTTTTTGAAGTGTGCCAGGAAGAGTGGAATGAAGTTGTGCTTGTGCCTATTTCTGTTATTGTTCTAAGATAAGGTTTCTGGAAGAAATTTCTAACATGTAAAGGGAAGAGAGAAGTCCTGCATGTCCTACTTCTTGAATTACATTAATGTTTATTGTCTTTACCAAGATCCCTAGAAATTAACTTGTTTTGGTAGCATCTTAATCCTTTATTTCTACTTGGGACAAAGCAATTAGGCTTATATTGTCCATAGATGTGCACAGTGTGTTCATGTGAATTATGAATAATGGCTAAAGCAGAATAATGACTCAAGTATGCTCGTACAGAATGATGCTAAGGAAGTAATTGGTAATTTTTAAGCCATACTATGTTTTTAAAATTTATTTGCACAAATTCACTTGTATCTGTTTTGTCCAATATAGAATTTTAAATGATTCAAGGAGGAATAATTAAACTTGGAAAATTTTAATCGAGTTGATTTATTATGTTCAGATGCCTGATTTTAGAATTTAAAATAATTGATGCACCTTTATACATTTAATCTGGATTCTTTGGATTCTTATAAAAAGCCTATGATGGTTTGGTCTTGTGTGTAAATGTTATTTATTTAGCATAGACATTAAAGATAATCTGGAAAATGACTTGCCTGAGACTCGAATGAAATTCAAAGTATCTTTTAAAATTTGGCTCAAATCATCAAGCCATTCTATCTCAATTTATATATTAAATCATTAGAAGTTAAAAGATCTTTAAGGAAAGAATATCAACAATAGAGGGCGTTTTCTAGGTTTTTGAGGAAGGAATATGCAGGCAGAACCAACCACTATAATTTTGCAGGTCAGTTATGAGAATGCCAGTTGAGATGTTAGAGCAGAATAGAAAGCATTGTAAGTCTAGGGCAACCAGACTTAGACACTCTGTGTGAGGAATTTAAAGTCATCATGTGCTTGCTTCACCTAGTTCTACTTGATGGCACAACATCTCTTTTATTTCCTATTTGTATTACCTAGGAATCAACCCCTTCTCAGAACTAGTATTTGACTTATATAAAGACTAAAAACCTGTTGATAACAAGTAAGCATCATGAAACAGGTTTGCAGTATAGACTAGACATGTATTTCAGATGTTTATGGTATTCCTAATAGTATGGATAGAAATTACTCATAATCTCTGAGATATATGTTGTCTGGTTCAAAGTAATTTTTAAGAGTTCACTTTTAAGCTTTTAAAAATGCATTAATGTCATTTTTAAATCCACGGGAGCGGGTGAAATGTTGAACTGGAAGACTAATGCAGTGAGAAGGCAGAGAAGATTAACTACAAATCAACCTGAATTAGTGCCTTTTCTGAGAAATTAATAATGAAAGATACTTATTTAAAAAGCTACACACACATCCCTCCCATTTTTTCTGAGCTGAAAGCTTCAATACAGAGTATAGGATTATTACATTGAGCTTGGAAGTGTCGTAATTGGATAAACTCGGGAAAGTAGAGTTTTAGAATTGATTTAACCTCTCAATTTTTATTTTACACAAAACATCATAGTTTCCTAATTTGGGGGATATTTGACCAAATGATACACAAACATACTTAACAAAGTTGAAAGTGTCTGGGCATGTGCAGTAACTTCAAGGATTATTTTCACTTTGTTCTTGCAAGTGCAAATAAACATCTAGTATTACTTTGGTTTATCTTGACAACAAACAATGCTATTATATAGAACTTAAATTAGTAGGCTGCTTGACAATATTTTGTAATCACTAAGAATTTAATGTAAGATTCTGATTATTATCAAGCCCAGGATATATATGATAGATGTTTTGTTTTTAAAATATCAAATTTCATATGAAGTATAAACATTTTGGTGTATTTCAGTCAAATTTCCGTTCAACACAGAAACAATAAATTGTAATTACTTCTCCATTTTTCCAAGCACAAAAAGAGGGTAATAGTTAACAATGTTTATGTTTAAGTAAAATTCAGAATTGGAGGGGAAAAAAAAACACCTCAGTATGCTTGAGTAATAAATATTAAACCCCAAGCATGGTTAAACCTAGTTCCAATAGACAGTATTTGTCTTGTTGATTTATCATGCTCAGAAACAAAGAGCTGGAAACAGCATCTATGGAAGGAAAGGTATTAGGAAAGGATGAATGTTTGCCTTCAACCTGAAAGGCCATGCGTCTCACAAATGAGTTCTGTGGGCCCCTCTTCACTGCATAAGAGTGCCATAGATGTTCATGGATTTGCTGCATAGAGCTGGGATGAAGAGATGTGGATTCTAACCTCAAATTCCTTTGTTACTCAACAGAGCAATCTAAGGGTTGCCTGGGTAAATTTCTGGTATGTACCAGGAGTGTGGTTTCTCTGCATGCCAAAGGAATTTTACTTGATGGTGTGGAAGTTTAAAAATACCACTCAAAACTGATATTCCTAGAGGTTTTCACATGTTTTTGGTGTGTGTGTTTCACAGAAGTTTCTAGCACCTTGTATTAAATATCTGCAAAATTGTCCTGCTTAATATAAGGGCTTCTGAAAACACCTTTAAGATGTACCCTATCATGCCATCCTTAAACGTTCTTAGGACCTGCCCATCTTTTGTCCTTCCATTTCCCCATTACTTCTAACTTCTTCAAGCTAATAGACACAGACAAAAAATGAAGGTGGCAAAATTAAACGTGTGCTTTTGGGGGCAAAGACAGGAGGGGCATGCTGGCATATTGCTTAGATGGCTGCTTGGGGAAAATGAATTGCTTCCGCAGGGGCTGGTAGAGGAAGGGGGTCTCCAGGAGCTGCGTCGGCGGAGTGAGTGAGTTGAACGCGGCCTGCACCTGCTGGCGGGGGGCCGGGGCGGCGCTAAGATGCCGTGGGAGGTGACGCGCCGGCCTTCCAGATCCCAGGCGCCGGCCCGACCCGCCAGGCCCGGCCCGCAGCAGGCTCCTCCGGCGGCCCCTCGGTGAGTCCCGCGCTGCCGCGGCTCGGCCTCCCGGCGCCCACCCGAGACCTGGGTCCTCCGGGACCGGGAGGAGAGGCCGCGTCGCGCCCGAGTGCTCGAGCTGGAGGCTGGGGACAAAGGACGGGTGCGGGATTAGGAGGTTCGGCTGCAAATAAGAGGGCCAGAGTACCGAGGGAGGAAATCGGTAGCCCGTCAAATCAGAACGGTGCTGGCCGGGGCTGCCGATGAAACAAAGACGTCCTGCATTCAGAGCAGACGGGGGAAGAAAGACGGAGAGGCTGGTGTCCGCCTCCGCAGGCTGTCTTAGCTCTTTGGGGAACAAGGCTTTATATCCAGGGTGGCTGCAAAACGCCTTTCCTTTACGGAAAAAGAAGTAAGGGGTTATGACCGTTTCAGGTTCAGGATAGAAAGTGCACCCCACCCCCCAATAGAAGAGAGGTCAAAAGGAGGGGGTGCGGGGCCACTGCCCGAAGCCTCTGTCCATCGGACTCAGCCGCTGCGAAGGGAAGCTGCCTGAGTTCGTCCCCTCGCTCTGCAGGCTTCCGGTTCCATGGAAGTCAGTATTTAGGACAGACTGACTCCCAGGTCCGCCTGCCTTCCCTTTCATCACCACCTCCCCCAAATTCTAACCTATCGCCAACATAATAATTGCAATATATGTGCCTGGCATTGTGCTAATCTTCCTTACATGGGTCCCCATATTCCCACACACCCTCACAACAACCCTGTAAGGCATGCTTTTCTCGTCCCCTTTTTGCAGAGGAAGGAGCTGAGGGATTTGCCCACCCATCTCCTGGCTAGACTGCAGGGCAGGCTAGACCACCTGTGTTTCCGTCCCTGCATGGATCTCAGACACTGCCTAGCGAAGATGTTCCCTTCCACCCCTCCTGACCTTTCTGTGATTCTTTACCACTGTGTCTTACGCACTCCTTCCTGTGAGCCTTTTCTCCCTTGAGCCTTGGGAAAACTCAAGATGTCCCTTTCTCAGAATTGAAGCAAGTCGTTGTAATTGTTTGTTCGCCTCTTAGTCAGAGAGGACACTGCGGTGGGGTTGGGGTAACACAGAACGTTCAGGGAGCTGCAAGGATGAAAAAGGGGAGAGATCTGCCATTTCTGTCTAGTCTTCCCAAGAATGCAGGTACAGAAGGAATTGGCTATCTCAGAGGCCTGTGCTTCTGTAAGACCTTCTCACAGCAGATGTCCTGACTAGAGTGGACACTTGGCACTGGCAAACCCCAAGGGATTCTTCATTGCAGTCCCTTTCTGGGCTGTCTTTGAATCAGTCCCTGGAGTGACTGCATGATTGCATCATCACAGCTGCCAATCGTGGCCATTGATGTATGTTTGGTCTATTTTCTGCAGGTTAAAGATGGTCTCCAGGATGGTCTCTACCATGCTATGTGGCCTAGCGTTTTGGTGGGCATTGGGATGGACCGCAACATCTGCATACAGCCTGAGAACCCCTGACCGGGTCTCAGAAACAGACATCCAGAGGCTGCTCCACGGCGTTATGGAGCAGCTGGGCATTGCCAGGCCGCGGGTGGAGTACCCAGCTCACCAGGCCATGAATCTTGTGGGCCCACAGAGCATCGAAGGTATTTATTGTGTTCTGCCAGTTTGAGGTTTTCATTAGCATTTAAAATAATTAAGACAGATTGAAGAAACTCTACTTCCTTTCTCAATTTTCCCTTTCTTCTTTTTCACAGCATATGCACACAAACATCCCCAGGAGAACATAAGCCCTGTGAGAGCAGGGACCTTATCCAATTCAGAGCTCTAGCACCTAGCACAAAGGCTGCACACTGACATTTACTGAGTGAACGAAGGAGCACCTAGTGTTATCTCTAAAGAACCGTTAGAACCCAGACCCCATGTACTGATCCTCTGGAAGTCGTGGCCCCCAGCTGGCTGCTCTTTGAGTCACTGCCAGCCAGTACTTGTGAATGACCCTCAAAATGTAGCATCTCGTTTGATTCTTAAGGATGACGTCTTAATTCAAAGGAGCCTTTAAAATTCTTAAAATTCAAAAGAGGTACTGACATTAACAGTTCATGTCAAAAACTTAAAAATATTTAAAACATAATAAGTGTTCATTAAATTGTATGGCAAGACCGTTTTTCCTAGGAATTTTTCTACGTTCTGCCAATGTGGTTGTAATATGTTTATTAAAAAGTAGTGCTTTGTTGTTTAATTAATGATTTGTTTATAGAGAGAATCTGAACCTAGTTCTTCGGAGCCGATGATGAGCAGCCGTGTGAACAGGTGTCTTATTTCCATGCCTTGTTTTGTATTCTCTCTGATTCTCAGTGATCTCCTTCTCTACTGAGGTGGAGCCCTAACGCAAGAGCATGGTTAAGTTAGATTAACTGCCAAGGAGCCTTCAAGTATGTGCCCATGGGAGTAGGTTCTAAAGAGAAATTTGAATTCTTTCGGGGAGTTTCAAACACATGTTGAGCAAATACTAGTCTCTGTGGAATGGTTATGCATAATTGTCCCTGAGTCTGTGATTTCCTAAAAATGCTACCTGTCCTGGAGTCCTGTGAATGCCATGGATATTGTTGATACAGGATTCTCATTTCTGTCTTACTGCCCATAGTTTCAAGCCATTGAGTAAAACTAACTCTGGGGGATTGTTGTCTGTTTAGCTTGGCATTTGACGTCAGGAATGGATTAACACAGATGATTTGAATCAGCAAGCAGGCAAACCTAGCACAGGGCTTGAATCTGAGCACATTCAGACAAGGCTTCCTGCCACACGTTTTGGGAAGAATCAACATCCCTCCCAGCACCTGCCACCTGTTGCTTCTAGCACACCTGCCTGTTTCAGACCAGCTCTTTGGAGAGAGTAAATATCTGCCCTTTTAACGCAGTTGGTGCTTGGTTAATAACCTAACAGTTGTCATGGAGAAAGCTTTCCGAGTTTGCATTAATACCTGAGGCTGATCATCTGTGTGGAAAAGAAACAGCAGCTTCCTGAGCATCAGGAGGCTGTGTTTGTACAGAGCCTCTCTGTCCACCTCCATGCCAGCCGCTATGCAGGAGCCTGGGCAGCTGTGCCCCACACAGCTGCCAGCTTGTGGTGGGGACGGTACAGTGCATCACAGGCAAGTGCTTTGGTACATGCACAGACAAACTGCTGCCATGCAGTGAACAGACAGGAGTAATTTATTCCACTTGGGAGTGGTTGGGGGTGACTACAAGGAAATGCTTCTTTGAAGAAGCAGCATTTGACCTGGGTTTTGAAGTTTGAGTAGGAGTTCATCAGGGAACAGCAAGTGAAAAGGCCACAAGGTTTAGAAGAGCATGGATTGGGACTGTTCAGAATTAAAAACTCTGTTTCTTTCCATTATTTCCCTGGGGGAATGTGAGGTCACAGCCATGCCGGGTCTCCTCTAAATGTCTGTGTAAAGGAGGAATATAAGCTTGTGTTTTCATTTTCTATTACTGTGTAGAAAATTACCCCAAATGTAGCATCTTAAGTCAATATCTGTTTATTATCTCACAGATTCCTTCTGTTAGGAGCTGGGCCTGGGTTTGCTTTTTGGGCTGAAATCCAGATAATGACCAGAGAGAGCTACAGTCTTGGTGGGAGCTGGGGTGAGGGTGGGGGCAGGTCCTCTTCCAAACTCATTAAGGTTGTTGGCAGAACTCGGTTTCTTGCTGTTGTGGGACAGAGGTCCTCTTACATATACTGTCAGCCAGGGTCCCTCTCAACTCTTAGAGGCCACCCTCAGGTTAGAAAGAACAAAGCCTTCTCACAGTACTGCAGATAACTTCTTCAAAGCCAGAGGGAGAGTATCCTTTCAGTCTCCTAATTATAAGTAAAGGAGTGACTATCCCTTCACCTTTCTCATTTACCAAGGGAGTGATATCCCGTTATAATCACAGGTCCCACCCATACCCAAAGGCAGAGGATTCTGCAGGGTGGGAATCTTGGGGGTCATTTGAGAATTCTGCCTAATGCATGTGGTTTGAAAGCCAACACAGAAAATAGTCCAAACCAGGGGGAAAAAAAGAAACAAAATTAGAAGCTTGGCTTTTGCCTAGTCCTGGATCTTGGCATTTAATTTGCAGGGTGGTGTAATACTTATGTGAGTGTAACATCATTTCAACTCATCTGTCTACTAGCATTGTCTCTGCTCAGACATTCAGTCCTGCAATTCCCAGGCCTCTGGCACACACATGGGGCATCTTCCATACCCTTCCAACATTCATTTTAGATTTTATTATGAAAGACCAAGTCAGCAAAGTTTTTTTTTCTAGTTTTTATAGAAGACACATAACATGTGCTGTGAATTTTATATATATATATATATATATTTTTTTTTTAAGGTATTATTGATATATACTCTTATGAAGGTTTCACATGAAAAAACAATGTGGTTACTAACACATGCTGTGAATTCTAACACACATTTAAGGAGTTAGACAGACTATTCCCAAGGGCACCTAGATTTACATGCTCGCTCCATCATTTATTAGTGATAGGACATTGAGCAAATTACTTAACTTCTCTCAACTTCCATTTTGCTTGGGGGTAGGATTTAAACTTACTTACCTGCAAGCAGGTAGTAGTCCAGTCTGGAGAAGTAAAAACAAAGTTTTAGCATGCATCACTGCACTCCCATGAAATCATTTCTACACGAATCATCATCATTTTAGACGACAATTAGTGAACTCTAAGTTCCTTGCAGGCAGGGCTGTTCATTGTCTAATTAATGCATGGCACATAGAAGACAGTTTTCTCTTATTTTGTCTATTCTGATTAATTACATGATTCTTAGATTCCTCTCAGTATTGACAATGTATATTAGCTCTCAAACATAGGATCACAAACCAGCCCTTTAGCATAGGATATAGTATCCGTCCTGGGGTCACCTCCCTTCCTCTCCTAGTCCCTCGTTACCCACTGTTCCCACTACACATTTGTCAAGTCAACAACTATTTCTTGAATGCCAGGCACTGTTTTAGGTACCAAGGAAATAAACATGAACCTCAAAGATTGTCAGGGCAGGGAAATACAGTCCTTAAATAAATAAGTAAAATATATAATAAGTCAAATTGTTATAAGTGCTATAAAAACATAAAGCGGAGGAGGGGGATGGAGGAAACAATTTGAAATAAGGCTAAGGGACTCCTCCCTGGGAAGGTAAAGCAAAAATCTGAGTGTTGAAAGAGTGGGCCATGTGATATGTGGAGGAAGACATTCCAAGCAGACCTCAGCAAGTGCAAAAGACATGGGGTGGGAGCATGGCCACTGGAGCCTGGAAGCCAAGCCTCCGGGGAGCGGTGGGAGGGGGGACGAGTTGTGGAGGGGAGGGGAGGTTGGAGGCTGGGTGTGGGCACAGATCCCATCATGGATCTTAGAGCCCTGTAAGGACTTTGGCTTTTCCCCTGAGTATTTATCTGAAGCAGTTGGAGGCTCAGGACAGAGGGCTGTCATCAGCCTCAGAGGGAAAGGGACCTGGAATCACGGAGGTCAGCTGAGAAGCTGTTGTGATCGTCCGGGGCAGAGAGCAACCGGCCCGGTAGCTGGAGAAGTGGTGAGACACGGTCAGGTCATGGACATGTGTTGAAGTTAGAGCCGACAGGGCTTGCTAGCGGGTCAGAGGCGGGAACTGCAAGAAAGAGAGGGGTCAGGAGGGATGCTAAGATTTTGGCCTGAGGAACTGGAAAGGTAGTTTTCTACAAGAAAAGCAAACTGAACTCCCCAGCAGATGATCTCAATTTCAGTTCGGCTCATGTTAATTTTGGAGTGTTTTGGGGGCTGTCCTTGTCGAGGCCAACCACTTCCGTGCCCAGTGCGTCCGCATTCTGCCTGCCTGCCGCTCGGCCAGCGCAGCCTTCAGCACCCGCGACCCCTCCCCTCCTAAAACCCCTGCCTTCCTCAGTCTGGGCTCCATGATGCCCGCAGATGTCCAAATGCCACCGTTTCACCTTCCCTCCTTTCCCCTCGCCCTTTCACCATTTCTTCCCAGTGTCCCTGGCTGCGCTCTCCTGCTCCTCTAGAGCAGCTTTTAATTGCTAAGGGCTCCGCACAGGGCCCACTTCTCTTATTATTCTGAATTCTCTGTCTAGATTATCTCATTCATTCTTTTGACTCCAAAGTCCATTTCTTTGCTGATGGCTCCAATCGTTGTATTTTCAGACCACACTCTCTTTCCTATATGTCTGTAGGCTCATGAGAATCGCTGAGTTACCTGTGTCAACTCTGCTTCCTCCATCACCACCTCCCTCAACCTGTCTACCTCAGTCTTTTCGGTCTAAATGAATGGTGCCACCACTTAGCTGTCTAGGCCAGGCTAAAAATCTGAAGTAATCCTTGATTTTTCTCCATCACATGCCATGCCCACATTATAAACAATTCATCTCATTTTTTTCTTCTGAAAATACATCTATGACTTGCTTGTCCTCCCTTCTCTCTAGCTCCATTCCCAACTCCCTGGCCCTAGATGCACTGTGTCTGGAATGGACTTATGAAATTGTCTCCTAACGGATCTTCCTGCTTCTGTTTTTGGTTCCTTTCAAATTAAAATTAAAAATTAAAAAGAAATTATAAAAAAAATAATGTAAATAAGTAATGTAATTTAATTAACTAATTAAAAACAATAGTTCAATCAGCTCAAATGTCACTCTCCAAGGTTAAAATTCAATCAGTGGCTTCCCGCTGCACCTAGATAAAAATAACACTTCTTACCATGACCTACAAAGATCCACGCCTCCCGGGCGCCCTCTTCTGCTCCCCACACCCTGGGCCTGCCTTCAGTCCCTGTGTCACAGCTGTCTCTTCCCACCTCCACGCCAACGCCTGATCCTCCCCCTCTGCATGGCTGAACCCTCCTCTGCAGGTCTCAGTTTGGAAGTCGCCTAGAGGCGGCTGGGCAGCCTCTGTTCTCTGTCACAGTGTCCATTGGGTTTTTAACCTCCAGAGCATTTTTTGTCATATATAATTGACGTTTGTTTCCTTGCCTATTGTCTGTCTCCCCACTGGAAGGTAAGGTCATGACACTATGTCTCTTTTGTTTACTGACTGATACACAGACGTGCAGTAGGCAACTCAGCGAGTGTTTGAGTAATGAATATATAATATCCAGGAAAAAATAAATGTATCTGGCAACAATAGTACTATTTCCATACTATTCGGTATTTGGATCTGTTGAGACTCTTTTCCTTTCAGTTCAAAGGAAGTATTCCATTTCGATCTGTGTTTTTTAAAAGTCTACCTGGAGGTTTTTGCCGGGAACTCAGCCATACATGCCCAGCAAAAGGCCTGCTTGCTGTGACTCACCAGCAAGGTGCCCCGTGGGAGCCCACAGCACAGCCGCCTACTGAGAGCTGGGAAGGACTTTGTACAGTTCTGGGGCTGAACCAGCAGGGGGCCAACTGAACTCGAAGTGTATCAGAGGATTCCTGAACCTGGTGGTGAATTGCTCTAAGTGGTCGCTGGGGGGGAAGCATTTGCCAAAACATCCGGAGGATTGGGAGTTATTTTTTACTTCTCCATAGACACCTTAAACGTGACTTGGTAAGGAGCATCTTTCAAATGTACAAATTCTTAGCCCAAAGCAAAACAAAAACACAAAGTAAACACAAACAGGAACCAATTTGTTTTATAGAGAAGAGAACATACCCGTGATGGCCAGGAGACACTCCTTACTACCTGTGTGGGATCTTGGCGACTTTCCTGAGCCTTGGTTTTCTCATGTGGCAGTGGGGCTTCCAGCCCACTCTCTCGGGGGCAGTAAGTGAATGCCGTTGGGAACTGAACGCAGGCCCGCCTCCTCTCGCTTTGTGGATCATCGACAGCGTATTTTCGCCCTTTACTGGTTCTCCGCGGTATGATTTCTCATTAGCAGTGCAGTTCAGATAGGATTCGGTGGGCTTTGTAATCCAACAGCGCTCCTCACCCCCCAGGCCCAGAGTTGCTCCCTGGTCCCCATGACTTGGCTAAGTGGCTGCAACTGCTAAAATATCCTCAGAAACAGGTCAGGCCACCAGCTGTCTAGGGGCTTGATTCAGAGAGCATGTGCCATGGGATAGAAACTCTTGGGCACCAGCACCGCTGGCCCGCTGACGGTCACGTGAGCCTTGGATGACTCCAGCCAGAAGATGAGCTTTTGTTTGCAGAACGTTAAGAGCCTCAGGTGAAACTTCTCCTCTGTGCGGCCTGTTTATCTTCTCCACCATTCAAGGCCACCAGGTATCTATCTAGCATTGTGATAACACCAGATATCAAACCAGTGAGATAAAAATTTATAAATATTGGCCTTGGATGGTTCTGAATAATTTTAGATCTATATTGCCCAATATAAATATATCAGAATTCTTTTTTGTAACACTGACCTTTGGACATCACTTTTTTTTTCGTTTCAAAACAAAGAGAACCAAGATTATTTTCTTAGCAAGTACCAAGTGGAGAGTCCTTGGTAACAGAAGGCCTGCGTGAAGGGACGGGGGACGGAATAAGGAACCTTTTTGTTTAGCCAAGGTTTGGCCTTGGCACCAAGGAGCTGCAGTACCTCAACGTTGCCACAAGGTGGCAACAGTTGCCTCCCATTTGAAGGCTGGAGGGAAAAGACACGGAGCAGCAGGCCTGGGGCCTCGTTTACCTTCCGGCTCGTTTCTCTCTGCAGTTGCAGGAAACAGTGGGGCTGACTCTTGACCCAGGTGTCTTGACTAAGATCTGTTTCTAGGCTGTGCCCTTCCTGGGGGGCCAGTGATAGCCATGGATCTGAGAGCTGTCTTCTGAGAGAGAGGGCTGGAGCCTCCCGTCCGGCTCATGTCCTTTGGGGTTCCACTGAGCCCACCCTGAACTCAAATCCTTAAAAAAGCCCCTGGATGGCTTCCAGTTCTCACTCTTGGCCAATAGCACAGAGAGTGATAAGAAATCCGAAAGAATGAGGAGGTTTTTTTTTTTTTTGGTGGGGGTG
>JAVSCE010022060.1:0-146344 GCA_032199065.1 Smutsia gigantea | reverse complement strand
GGCTTAACAGCAGACTGGATGAGATGCAAGAGACTGTTAATGGAATAGAAATCAGAGAACAGAAATACAGAGAAGCTGAGGCAGAAAGAGATAAAAGGATCTCTAGGACTGAAAGAATATTAAGAGAACTGTGTGACCAATCCAAACGGAACAATATTCGCATTATAGGAGTACCAGAGGAAGAAGAGAGAGAAAAAGGGATAGAAAAGTGTCTTTGAAGAAATAATTGCTGAAAACTTTCCCTCGCTGGGGAAGGAAGTAGTCTCGCAGTCCACCGAAGCTCATAGATCTCCCAACACAAGGGACCCAAGGAAGACAACACGAAGACACATAATAATTAAGATGGCAAAGATCAAAGATAAAGACAGGGTATTAAAGGCAGCTAGAGAGAAAAAAAAGATCACCTACAAAGGAAAACCCATCAGACTATCATCAGACTTCTCAACAGAAACCTTACAGGCCAGAAGAGAATGGCATGATATATTTTAACGTTATGAAACAGAAGGGCCTCGAACCAAGAATATTGTATCCAGCACGATTATCATTTAAATATGATGGAGGGATTAAACAATTTCCAGACAAACGAAAGTTGAGAGAGTTTGCCTCTCATAAACCACCACTACAGGATATCTTAAATGGACTGCTCTAGATGGAAGCACACCTAAGGCTAAAAAAGATGTCACCAGAGAAAATAAAATCATAGCAAAGAAAGCAGACCATCCAAATACTAACTAAAGGCAAAGAATAAAACACCTATTATAGAAAGAATGGAGGAGGAGGAATAAGAAGGGAGAGAAGGAAAGAAACATCAGACTGTGTTTACAATAACTTAACAAGAAAGGTAAGTTAGATTGTTAGATAGTAAAGAAGCAACCCTTGAACCCTTGGTAACCACGAATCTAAAGCCAACAATGGCAATAAGTACATACCTATCAATAATCACCCTAAATGTAAATGGACTGAATGCACCAATCAAAAGACACAGAGTAACAGAATGGATAAAAAGCAAGACCCATCTATATGCTGCCTACAAGAAACTCACCTCAAATCCAAAGATATACACAGACTAAAAGTGAAGGGATGAAAAAAGATATTTCATGCAAACAACAAAGAGAAAAAAGCAGGTGTTGCAGTACTTGTATCAGACAAAATAGACTTCAAAGCGAAGAAAGTAGCAAAAGATAAAGAAGGACATTACATAATGATAAAGGGGTCAGTCCAACAAGAAGATATAACCATTATAAATATATATGTACCCAACACAGGAGCGCCAGCATATGTGAGACAAATACTAACAGAATTAAAGGAGGAAATAGACAGCAATGCATTCATTTTAGGAAACTTCAACACACCACTCACTCCAAAGGACAGATCAACCAGACAGAAAATAAGTAAAGACACAGAGGCACTGAACAGCACACTAGAACAGATGGACCTAACAGACATCTACAGAACTCTACACCCAAAAGCAACAGGATACACATTCTTCTCAAGTGCACATGGAACATTTTACAGAATAGACCACATACTAGGACACAAAAAGAACCTCAGTAATTTTAAAAATATTGAAATCCTCCCAAACAACTTCTCAGATCACCAAGGTATAAAACTAGAAATAAATTTTAGAAAGAAATCAAAAGGCTCACAAATACATGGAGACTTAACAACACTCTCCTAATTAATCAATGGGTTAACGACCAAATCAAAACAGAAATCAAAGAATATATGGAGACTAATGACAACAACAACACAAAGCCACAACTTCTGTGGGACGCAGCAAAGGCAGTTCTAAGAAGAAAGTATATTGCAATCCAGGCCTACTTAAAGAAGGAAGAACATTCCCAAATGAATAGTCTAAAGACACAATTACTGAAATTGGAAAAAGAAGAACAAATGAGGCCCAAGTCACCAGAAGGAGGGACATAATAAAGATTAGAGAAGAAATAAATAAAATTGAGAAGAATAAAACAATAGAAAAAATCAATAAAACCCAGAGCTGGTTCTTTGAAAAAATAAACAAAATAGATAAACCCCTAGCCAGACTCATTAAGAGAAAAAGAGAATCTACACACATAAACACAATCAGAAATGAGAAAGGAAAAATCACGACGGACCCCACAGAAATACAAGAATCATAAGAGAATATTATGAGAATCTATATGCTAACAAGCTGGAAAACATAGAAGAAATGGACAACTTCTTAGAAAAATACAACCTTCCAAGACTGACCAAGCAAGAAACAAGAAAAACTAAACAGACCAATCACCAGCAACGAAATTGAGTCGGTAATCAAAAAACTACCCAAGAACAAAACTCCCGGGCCTGATGGATTCACCTCTGAATTCTACCAGACATATAGAGAAGAAATAACACCGATTCTCCTTAAAGTTTTCCAAAAAATAGAAGAGGAGGGAATACTTCCAAACTCATTCTATGAAGCCAACATCACTCTAATACCAAAACTGGGCAAAGACCTCACCAAAAAAGAAAATTACAGACCAATATCCCTGATGAACGTAGATGCAAAAATACTCAACAAAATATTAGCAAACCGAATTCAAAAATACATCAAGAGGATCATACACCATGATCAAGTGGGATTCATCCCAGGGATGCAAGGATAGTACAACATTCGAAAATCCATCAACATCATCCACCACATCAACAAAAGAAGAACAAAAACCACATGATCATCTCCATAGATGCTGAAAAAGCATTTGACAAAATTCAGCATCCATTCCTGATTAAAACTCTCAACAAAATGGGTATAGATAGCAAGTACCTCAACATCATAAAGGCTATATATGACAAACCCACAGCTAACATCATACTTAACAGCGAGACGCTGAAGCTTTTCATCTAAGATCGGGAACAAGACAGGGATGCCCACTCTCTCCACTGTTATTCAACATAGTACTGGAGGTCCTAGCCACAGCAATCAGACAAAACAAAGACATACAAGGCATCCAGATTGGTAAAGAGAAGTCAAATTGTCACTATTTGCAGATGACATGATACTGTACATAAAAAACCCTAAAGATTCCATTCCAAAACTACTAGAACTAATATCTGAATTCAGCAAAGTTGCAGGATACAAAATTAACACTCAGAAATCTGTTGCTTTCCTATACACTAATGATGAACTAACAGAAAGAAATCAGAAAAACAATTCCATTCACAATTGCATCAAAAAGAATAAAATACCTAGGAATAAACCTAATGAAGGAAGTGAAAGACCTGTACTCTGAAAACTACAAGACTCTCCTAAGAGAAATTAAAGAGGACACTAACAAATGGAAATGCATCCATGCTCTTGGCTAGGAAGAATAAATATTGTCAAAATGGCTATACTACCTAAAGCAATCTACAGATTCAATGCAATCCCTATCAAACTACCAACAGCTTTCTTCAATGAACTGGAACAAATAATTCTAAATTCATATGGAACCACAAAAGACCCCGAATAGCCAAAGCAATCCTGAGAAGGAGAATAAAACAGGAGAAATTACACTCCCTGACTTCAAGCTCTACTACAAAGCCACAGTAATCAAGACAATTTGGTATTGGCACAAAAACAGACCCACAGACCAGTGGAACAGAATAGAAAATCCAAACATTAACCCAAACATATACAGTCAATTAATATTTGATAAAAAGTGCCTTGGATATACAATGGGGAGATGACAGCCTCTTCAGCAGCTGGTGTTGGAAAAACTGGACAGCTACATGTAAGAGAATGAAACTGGACTACTATCTAGCCCCATACAGAAAGGTAAACTCAAGGTGGATCAAAGACCTGAATGTAAGTCATGAAACCATAAAACTCTTAGAAAAAGACATAGGCAAAAATCTCTTGGACATAAACATGAGCGACTTCTTCATGAACATATCTCCCTGGGCAAGGGAAACAAAAGCAAAAATGAACAAGTGGGACTATATCAAGCTGAAAAGCTTCTGTACAGCAAAGGACACCATCAGTAGAACAAAAGACATCCTACAGTATGGGAGAATATATTCATAAATGACATATCTGATAAAGGGTTGACATCCAAAATATATAAAGAACTCACGCACCTCAACAAACAAAAAGCAAATAATCCAATTAAGAAATGGGCAGAGGACGTGAATAGACACTTCTCTAAAGAAGAAATTCAGATGGCCAACAGGCACATGAAAAGATGCTCCACATCGCTAATCATCAGAAATGCAGATTAAAACCACAATGAGATATCACCTCACACCAGTGAGGATGGCCAACATCCAAAACACAAACAACAACAAATGTTGGCGAGGATGTGGAGAAAAGGGAACCCTCCTACACTGCTGGTAGGACTGCAAATTAGTTCAACCATTGTGGAAAGCAGTATGGAGGTTCCTCAAAAAACTCAAAATAGAAATACCATTTGACCCAGGAATTCCACTCCTAGGAATTTACCCTAAGAATGTAGCAGCCCAATTTGAAAAAGACAGATGCACCCCTATGTTTATCGCAGCACTATTTACAATAGCCAAGAAATGAAGCAACCTAAGTGTCCATCAGTAGATGAATGGATAAAGAAGATGTGGTACATATACACAATGGAATATTATTCAGCCATAAGAAGAAAACAAATCCTACCATTTGCAACAACATGGATGGAGCTAGAGGGTATTATGCTCAGTGAAATAAGCCAAGCCGAAAAAGACAAGTATCAAATGATTTCACTCATATGTGGAGTATAAGAACAAAGAAAAAACTGAAGGAACAAAACAGCAGCAGAGTCACAGAACCCAAGAACGGACTAATAGTTACCAAAGGGAAAGGGACTGGGGAAAATAGGCAGGAAGGGAGGAATAAGAGGGAAAAAGGGGCAATACGATTAGCAGATGTTATGTTGGGGGGGCACGGGGAGGGTAGTACAACTCAGAGAAGACTAGTGATTCTATAGCATCTCACTACACTGATGGACAGTGACTGTAATGGGGTTGGTGGGGGGGACCTGATGAAGGGGTAGTTTAATAATCGTAATATTGCACATGTAATTGTAAATTAATGATAATAAAATAAATTATATTAAAAAATGCATTAACAATAGGAATGACTAACTCTATCCAGCATTAAACACATAGATCTAACATCACTTAAAAGAGTATCATATTAATACCCTTAATTTATTTAATTTATAAAGATAATTAACAATCTTATTCTTCTCAAATACTGAATTTACTGAGTACATGATTAAATTCCTGTGACAGTAACACATAGTCATCTGTTTTAAGATACTGGAGATAAATTAACCTCAGGACTTTTACTAAATTGTACTGTTTATAGATTTGTTTCACAAGTAAACTTTGAGTCTCAGAATAGACCAAACATCAGACAGTGAGTGATCTGAATGAAAATCTTCCTTCTCAGCAACACTGAGCATGTGTATTTGCTGTTACTAACTTGTGTCGCCAATATCTGGCTTTAGATCACAGTTGTTAAACATTTTCTCATGTTTTGTTTTTCAAGGCTGATTATCATTTGTTGACTATTCACATATAACAGTCCCTCTTTGATAGTCCTGCACTGTTTCATTATTCTTTTCCTTCTTTTACGAATATCTGACTCTGAGTATGATTACAGTTTCCGTAGAGGGTTATGTTCTACCTAAGTTCTCTTACATTTATTCGAAATTCTTTTACAGTTTCTCAGAGTTCTTGCACATATTCATAACTCCTAAAATTTAAAAAATATTTAATGAATTAAAGAAATGCTCACCCAGAAGTCCATAGGATATTATTTCACATTTTGATCTCTATTAATTTTAAAATACTTTATGTGTTGAAGAAACTAAGTAACACTGAGATGCATGCAGTTCTTCAATTCACTTCCTCACTGCCATTTGTCAGTATCACCCCATGATCACCACAAGCCTGAATGTGTATGTGGGTTGAATGACCATATAGAAACAATGGGCAGCTGATTCTAGGGACAAAATAGCAGAATGAGAGAGAGAGAGAGAGAGAGAGAGAGAGAGAGATGGGGGAGATAAGGGAGGGACGATAGCATAAACAGGGAGAACAACCTAATCTCCATGTCTCTTTGGGTGCCAAATGTAGGACAAGGTGTATTGTCCTTTATCCTTGCAATATACCTGGAGACTGGGTCTTGCTTTTCGTATATAATGAAGTAGGCTAAAAAAGTAATGTATTTTATAAGTTGATGTGCTTTTGGCCACAAATAAAGAAGGCATTCTGAATGTTGCTCAAGGAAAGATGAACGAAGACAAAGTAGTGGTCAGCACCTACAGGCTGGCAGGCTGTCCAGGGGAGACCCACACGACAAGGCAGTGAGCATCCTCCATCCTGGAAAGAAACTGATATGGAGCAAGAGCATTTCAGCTGGCTTTGAACTGATGAGTTATGCCTAAAATCTTCCTTCCACTGCCTGTGCCCTGATATCATGCTTACCAGATGCCTTCTGGTCTAATATGGCTTCTGATTGCCCTAGAGAGGAATATAATTCGATGGACATGAAAAATTGGGTCAATGCAAAGCCATGAAAATTAAATTAGCTTCCTGGTTTGTTTATAATCCATTTGGGAGCCCAGTTAAGAGAGTCACTTCCTCTGAGTCAGCTCTAGCACCAGGACAACATCAGATTTCCTCACCAGTAAGCTGAGTTCCAGATCCAGCACTGCAGTGACCCAAATAAGGAATTACTTTTGAAATTACCTTAGCATTTAAAGCAGGTCCCTAGACAACATCTCTCTAACTCTCTTTCTCTTTTGTTCTCTCTAAACTCAAACCAAAGTCTAAACATGAGGATAAGGCAGAAAGGACTTTGAGTTATAATTTCTTTTGTTTGAGGCTTTCTGCTCCAACTTTTATAAGCATCTTTATCACACTGGACGTTCCTAATAATGATCTGTGGAAAGGACTGACATTTTAGGACATCTTCTCTCTGTTGTTTAATCTGCAAGGTTGTGTTATAATCTTTCATCATATTAGACATATCTACTGAGCTAATTCCAGGCACTCGATAATGTCCTAATTATAAACCCCTGAATATTATTTTTATTTTCCCCTTAGTATATTTTTCTTTGAATTTTAAGGTTGATTCCTCCTTAACACTCTTTCATTTTGATGGGTGGTTTTGAATGGTGGCAATATCAAAATTTTATAGTCATTTGTTGAGTCTGAGGGAGACATTGAGATAGAATGAAGTCAAAATTTAAATACACAGTTTATAGGCATTAAATGTACATCTCATTTAATCTTCATGAAAAAACTATCAAAGGATGGAATAGTTTGTCTAGACTTGCGCAGCTGATGTAACCAGGCTCCAAACCCAAGATTTTGTACTACCAATTCCATCTCTTTAAAAATATTTCTATTCCTTTCTTGCACACAACATTATTCAAAAGAATAGATGTTCTATGTTGGGGTAAGATGGGGGGGCAATGTCCACTGGTATAATAGTATACAAATTTTATAACAACAGATGCAGTCAGTCAGCAAATCCTGTTGGTCTACAATCTTAAATGTTTCATGAAGCTGATGTGCTATTATCTTCATTATTACCATCTTGTAACAAGCCAGTATCATCCCTCATCTGTCTCACCGCTTCCGAATTGGTCCGTTAGAGCTTCTGATTGATCAAACAGTGCCCCCATGCCCATCCCACCCCTCAACTCAACCAGTCTACCCTCAAAAGAACAACCACAGAGGTTTTGGTAATATTTACAAGTAAACATTTTCACTTGCTTAAAAGCCAAAGTTCTTAAAGTGGTTTTAAATACTACAAGACATACTACTTCCTCCTGCCTACCTCTTTCTACACTTCTTGAGTTTGTTGAAAATACCAAGCACAATTCCATCCAGAGGCTTTGTATTCACTTTTCTGTCTGGAATGTTCTTCTCCCAGACCTCCTATCTTTCCCCTTCATTTTCTTACACGTCTGTGTTCCATTACCTTGTTCTCTAAAGTAGCCACTCCTTGTCCCAGCAGGTCATAGTGTTACACACATATGGAAGGTGTCAATGTATAGAACACAATGTATATCAACCTGGAGGTCTAACAAAGTATCAAACCCTCTATATTCTTTGCACAGTTTTAATTATTTCATAAAACTCATAAAACCTGATGATTTATATATATATTTATTATATTTTATAATAATATATAGTAATTATGTATTATTTATATACATATTTGCCCATTCACTTAGAAAGTAAATTCCACAAAAGAAGAATCTGTCTCTTCTGTTCATTATTCTGTCTTCAATGTCTAGAACAGTGCTTAGCATGAGGAATAAATGAATGAATGAGTGAATGAATAAAATCAGGTAACTAACCCTCAAGGGTCTTTGATCATATTAACTTACCTTAGAGTCCACTGTCTACCCATGGCAATGTCATAAACCCCCTTTCCCCTTGCCTTTTCCTCTCACTTGTAGCAAAATACCAATCCTGCACAAACCTCAAGTTCACTTTTACTATACCTACAGATGAGAGGATCTGAGCACCTCCAGAGAAACCCACCCAACAGCACAGAATAATTATAAGCTTATGATCACCAATGCCCAGTGGGTTTGCAACCCTGCCCAGCCGACCTACTATATTTCTTAGCTTAATATAGCATTTCACTCTCCATTCATGCAATATTGCACTATTTTTTGGTAGAAAATAGTCCAATATTCCAGGATTAAGGAACAAATCTCTCTGTATCTCATCCATTCATTTCTTAGCTGTAATGTTTCCAATGCATTTAACCCTATAAGAGACTCTCCAAAAACAAAACAAAACAAAAAAAAAACCTCTCAAGATGTTACTTCTATTTCTTTCCATTTAAAATATATTTTATTTGTTAAAACAGTTTTAAGTTCACTGTAATGTTGAAAAGTAAGTATATGAGAGCTCATACTTACCACCTGTCCCCCATATGTGCATAGTTTCTCCTACTATCAACATTCCACACCATTGCAGTCCACGAACCTACACGACTGATGTGCCATTGATACATCAGTATCAACCAAAGGCCACAGTTTACATTCTGTTTGCTCTTGATCTTCATTCTACAAATTTTGACAAATGTATAATGATATGTATCCAACATTATAGCATCATATATAATTTCACTGCCCTAAAAATCCTCTGTGCTTTGTCTGTTCATTGGTCCCTCTCTTTCACCCCTGTTAGCCACTGTTTTTCTTTTTTTATTGTCTCTATAGTTTTCCCTTCTCCAGAAGGTATATACTTGGAATCATAATGCAGGTAGCCTTTTCACAAAGGCTTATTTCACTTAATAGTGTGCATTTACTTATTCATTTGCACATTCCATTGCTTTTCATGTTATTATAACTCATTTAATATTCCATTGTCTGACCCACAGTATTTTTATCCATTCATCTACTGAAGGGCATCTATGTTGCTTCCAAGTTTTTGCAACTATTAATAAAGGTACTATAAATATCTCTGTGAAGGTTTTTGTGTAGATGCACGTTTTCAGCTACTTTGGGGAAATATCAAGAAGCACAATTGCTGGATTATATGGTTAGAGTATGTTTGGTTTGTAAGAAACTACCAAACTGTCTTCCAAAGTGGCTCTCATTTTGCTTTCCCACCAGCAACGAATGAGAGTTCCTGGTGCTCCACCTCCTCACCAACATTTGGTGTTGTCAGTGTTTTGGATTTTAGCTGTTCCAGTAGGTATGTAGTGGTATCTCATTGTTGTTTCAACTTGCAATTTCCTAACGACATAATGTGGAGCAGCTTTCCTTAGGCTTATTTGCCATCTGTGTATCTTCTTTGGTGAGGTGTCTGTTCAGATCTTTTGCTCATTTTTTAATTGATTTTTTCATTTTCCTATTGTTGAATTTTAAGAGGCTTTTTGGGGAGCATATACTTTGAATGCCAGTCCTTTATTAGATAAATCTTTTACAAAAATTTTCTCTTTGTCTGTGGTCTGTCATCCCATTGTCCTGATCTTCACCACTTTTTACACCAAAACTTCTCTATCTTTATACTTCATTTTCAACTATTTGTTGCCACCTTCATTCTGACTGCAACCCAGTTTCTATATTATAATTCTACCAAAACCTAAGAGGAATAATGGTCTCCATGTCATTAATTCCAGTGATTATTTTATATATCTCATTTTATTGATAATACAGCAGCACTTGGAACTATGGACCTCTTCCTTTTTAAATTGGCTTGTGTCTGGGTTGTTGTAGTATAATGCTTCTTTTTTTTCTTCTTTCCTCTCTAGGGATCCCTCTTCTCTGACTCATTTACATAATCTTCTCCACGATTAAAGGTTGGAATTTCTCAACATTGAGGCCCAGGGTCAACAGAGTGCTTGCTCTGCCTTTCTCAATAAATGACTCCTTTTTTATATCTCTAAAGAGTTTTCCTCCATGTTCCAGCCTCACAGCCAAACGGCCACCTCCTATATTCTCTGGAATGTTTCAGAGACTCTCAAATACATTATGTTCATGCCCGCTTCCAGCTCCATCCTCAAAGGAAATTCCAGAAGCTCCTCCAATTCTCTCATCCTGATGAATGGAACCACCACCCATGTACTTGATAAGTCAGAAGCCTAATCATTATTTTCATCTCTCCCCATTCTCTAACCTTATTACTAAATGCCACCCCATGGCCCTTCAATTTATTTAATGCCACCCCATGGCCCTTTGATTGCTATTCCTGATTTCTTTTCTTCAGCTCTACCTGGACTTCCTTTAACCCAGCTGCCAGCATCATAGGAGGCCCCTATCTTCTCAGTCACCTTCTCTCCCCACTCTAAATTCCTTTCCACACTGAAACCAGAGAGGTTTTTCCAAAATACACATCTGATTCACAGTCTGCATCTATCTTCAGTTAAAGTATCACATTTGCCTTTAGGATAACATCAAAACTCATTTACAGAGACCAAACTCCACGTGGAACTTTTGCCCAGCTTTGTTTTACACCACGTTCTCCAGCTTGTTTTGTCTCCTAGCCACACTGCATACAGAGATCCTTCCCCACCACTGAGACTCTAGCCATGCTGCTCCTTCTGCCTGCAGGTTCTCTGTCTCTGCCTCCAGTTAGTTCACTTCCAACAGAACATAACAGCTCACTATGGTAGTCACGGTCTCCACAGAAACAGAACCAATAGGATAGAAAGATAGATAGGCAGGCAGACAGATAGATTGGTGGATGGTTAGATAGACAGATGATAGATAGATACAGATAGATGGATGAATAGAGAAAGATAAATGGATAGATAGGTAGATAGATATAGATGACAGATAAATAATTAAATGGGTAGATAGATAGTTAGATGCATGGACATAGAAAGTTGATTTATTATGGGAATTGGCTCACATGATTATGAAGCCTTAGATATGCCATGACATGCTGTCTGCAAGCTATCGAACCAGGAAAGCTGGTGGTATAACTCAGTCTGAGTCAAAAGGCAAGAGCTAAGGCAGTTTATGGGGAAAGTTCCATTACAAAGCAAGAAGTTTCATAACCAGCAGGGCCACAGATACAAGTCCTGGTATCCAAAGGCTAGAGAACTAGGAGCTCTGATGTCCAATGGCAGGAGAAGATGGATGCCCCAGCTCAGGCCAAGAGATAGAGGGAAAGAGAAGGGGAGAGAGAGAGACAATTAACCCTTCCTCCACCTTTTATGGTTATTTAAGCCCCAATGGATTAGATGATTCTTGCTCACATTGGTGACAAAGGATATTCTTTACTCAGTGTACTGATTCAGATGCTAATCTCTGCCAGAAATACCCTCAGAAACAAACCCAGATGCCCGCTCTCTGGGCATCCCTTAGCCCAGTCATGTTGACACATAAAATTAACTAACACTCTCAACTTGATCATTACATTCTTAAGCAATCTTATCATTAAATCAAATACCCATTACATTGCAGTTGAAATTGTACATTTACTTTGGATATCTGGTCATGTTCTTCTCACCTAGTAGAGTATATGCTCTATAGGGGACTTCAGGGCCTCTGTTCTCATTTATGTTCTACGTCTTTTGAACCTAACTCTGAATGTAGATCATCGAATAAATGAATACATCTTTATGGACTTGCTCTTTTAAGCCTCTCTGAGGTTCATATCCATATATAGTAATTGAAATGGTGGTAAAATAGTGTTATTTTTGCATCTTAAATTATATTCTCAGCGTGTGTATTAAAAGGAGGTGGAAGTTCACATATCACTGGGCTTTTTGGTATTTGGCATCCCCTGTTTCTCTAGTTGTAAAGTGCAGATCATACTGATTTAACTCCTACGACTGCTGTGCAAGATAATGTGTGCCATCAAGGCATTTTGCAGTCCCAGAATGCAACACAGAAGCTCAATGATGTTGATAATTGCATCATCATCTTATACTCTATAACCTTAGTACTCTGGAGCCCTCTGGGATAAAGGCAAGTCATTCTATCATACAGACGAACAGAAGACTATTCTATTTATTGTTGACTTCGTGATGATTTTATTCACATAATTTCATGTATGAATGTAATGAATTCTAAATAAGATCAGTTAACACAAGAGCGTATGACATTATCTAAAGGCCCAAATTATTTTTTTTTCTAGTGGGGCTCTTGAATCCTTTTTCCATAAGGATTTTGTGTTTGAAATACTTATCTAAATAGCCAACTGACAGTTTTGTAATCAAACGATGCCACTAATAACTTGTCAAGTGGTCACGTTCCCCTAAGTGTTGAGGATCGTGGGTTGAGGTTGGAATGCCAGTGAAAAGATGCCTTTGTGGATCTGCTCTGACAGTGATTTGTGGCATGACCTTGACAAAAGCACTTCATTTTCTGAGACTTACTTATAAAGTGGGGACAGCCACAAAGCCTCCCTCCTGAGTTTGCTGTAAGAATATGGGCCGGTATACACGATAGTGCTCATGACCCTGTAGGCTGTTGTTGGGAAAGAGGTCTCCTTAACTAGCCAGCCATCAGGGTACCTGTGAATCACAGGGCTAGTAGAAATGTGAAAGCGGAGTTCTTTCACCTACGGGAAAAAAACAGAACCAATGGTATGTTCTTTTGAACCCTTGCAACAGGAAGTATCACAGTGGTTGCTTAAATGGTGAAAACTACCCATTTCAACTGTTTTGTCCAGGAGATGCATGACATGGAGGAATGTGGAGGTACATTTTTAATCTAAATATTTTGTATTTTAGCCACAGAGTTCAATGGAATTCTTAGTCTTGTATTTCTTATGTGTCATGATGAGTTTCTTTGCATCTCCCCTCAAGTCCTTAATTTGTCAGCTCCACTTTGTTAATCCCATTTAACAGACAAGTATTCAGATTAAGTGCAATTAAGTGGTTTGCCAAATGGATGGATAGATAGCATCTATAAATGCATTGCTAAATCTTCTAAGAATTATACTAATTCTGAGTTTTGTTTTTTTTTCTGATCCTTGACCTGGACTCCGTGAAAGTGCCAGAAGTATGGAGGGAGAAAAAGTTACCATCTGTCTAATTTCCAGAGCAGCTGCCCTGCGCATTCTCTTACCCATAAGCCCAGCTGCTCCCTCATAATCAGCCTGACTTTCCAGGACAATTTATGATTCTTTCTAAAAAGTGTTCTTTATTTTTGTTGTTAAGTTTTTTTTCTGTAATAGACTAATTGGTTCTCTCTGGTCTAATTAGATTAATTGCCAGGTTCCCCGTTATCTTCTGTCCACCTCTAGTACAGTAAGAACATTTTAATCTTTCATACCACCTTTGGCAGAAAGGGTACTGGATTTCTGGGGTTTTGTTCAAAAAATCTGGAAAAAAATTGCAAAAAACATGAATTGTATTGGTCATGGAATCAACAGGAAACTGGAGTCACATTTGTCATCCAAGGGCAAGTATGTGGTTAAAATTAAAAGAACAGTATTTCTTCAAGACAGGGTGGAGTTCAGGTGAATCCACGAGACCTTGAAAAATTGCACATCATCCATCACATATTTAAAAGAAGGGCCAGGCCTAAACCTCAAATAATAATAAAATAGTGACAATAGCACAAATATATTTTCTTACTATGTATCAGACACTGTGCTAAGTTCATAATATATGTGACCATAAATATCTTATTTTATCTTTAATAATTGGTCCATAGATACTATTATTATCCCTATTTTACATGTAGAAATAAAGCCACAGAGCAATAAGAAGCATATGCTATTAACCAGACACAAAAGATGGGAGTTGTCATATTCTGACTTCAAACTCACTGTACTACACTGTACTACCTCAGTTGTTTACAAAAATGGCTGCAAACTTTTCCCCTACCATCAAGAATTGGAGGCTCTGTCTCCTTCCCCCTTCTAATTTTTGACTTGAATTGTTCAGTGATTTATAGCCTCATGCCATTTTTTCAGTGCTGAGGCTGGGGCTCATGAGCCCTTACTTCTGTCCTCTAGCTTTAGGATATCCTGCGCTGGACTCCAGGACTGGTCTGGCCTGAAGAAGGATGAGAGAGCAATGAAACAAAAAAGAAACAAAGTATTCTGTTTGGACCTACTGTTACCAGGTTTTCTCCAGCCAATCTGGAAGCTGACTCCTTGACAAATCGATGAGTCCAGTTGAGACCAACCAACCCTGGCCAGATAAACAGAACTGCTCAACTGAGCTTGGTGCAAATGACAGTGCATAAAATTGTGAGCTTAACAGATGGCTATTGTTTTAAGTCATTACGTTTTGGCATGACACTGGAGGGTAAGGACTGTAGCAAAGGTGGCAGAGTTTCATTTTCATGGGAACTGCCTTCCCCTCTGTCTTCAATACAGCTCAGTATGTGAAGGACAGGGAAGAAGACACATAACCTTAGCAGACAAGACATACTGCATTTAGGCAAAGAAATAAAGAATTGGAGGATGGAAGAAGAAAAAGAGAGGAAAGGAAATGGGTTTTAAATATAAAAGGAAGCAAACATCACTTTCTCTGTATGATTTTTTCAGCATCTCTGCATCTTTCAAGGTTAGCAAGTGGTAGGAAAAAAAAAGTTACTGCCTTGGGAAGAAAAAGAATAAAGTAGAGAAGGAAGAGTTAGACAAATGTGCTGATGTTAAGTGTGCTTGCTTATGAAAGACCAGGAGCCAGACCGGAAAGCAGCAGCAAAGGCTAACTGCAGCTCAGTGTCCTACATAGAAATCCCCAGAGTGGAATTTTACTCAGGGACGGCTGCACTCGCAGAGATGGCATCTTAGAACACAAAGAAAAATCCTGGTGTGTACAGAATGGACACTTCTTCTCCTTCTTTTTTTTTTTTATTAAGGTATCATTGATATACACTCTTATGAAGGTTTCACAAGAAAAACAATGTGGTTACTACATTCACCCATATTATCGAGTCCCCCCATACCCCATTGCAGTCACTGTCCAACAGTGTAGTAAGATGCCACAGAGTCTCTATTTGTCTTCTCTGAGCTACACTGTCTTCCCCGTGACACCACACACACCATGTGCACCAATCATGATATCCCACAATCCCCTCTCCCTCCCTCCCCACTGCCCTCCCCCACCCCTCTCCTTTGGTAACCGCTAGTCCCTTCTTGGAGTCTATGAGTCTGCTGCTATTTTGTTCCTTCAGTTTCGCTTTGTTGTTATACTCCACAAATGAAGGAAATAATTTGGTATTTGTCTTCCTCGGCCTGACTTATTTCACTGAGCATAATACCCTCTAGCTCCATCCATGTTGTTGCAAATGGTAGGGTGTGTTTCTTTCTTATGGCTGAATAGTATTCCATTGTGTATATGTACCACCTCTTCTTTATCCATTCATCTTCTGATGGACACTTAGGTTGCTTCTGTATCTTGGCTATTGTAAATAGTGCTGTAATAAACATATGGGTGCATATGTCTTTTTGAATCTGAGAAGTTGTTTGGGTAAATTCCTAGGAGTGGAGTTCCTGGGTCAAATGGTATTTCTATTTTTAGTTTTTTGAGGAACCTCCATATTGCTTTCCGCAGTGGTTGAAATAGTTTACATTCCCACCAGCAGCATAGGAGGGTTCCCCTTTCTCTGCATCCTTGCCAGCATTTGTTCAGAACAGACTCTTCTTTAACCAGGAAACAGATAATCACAGAGTCCCCATCAGGGATTCCAATGTAGAATTCATAGACACTGGTGACATACTGGATGTGGTTGTTTCTCACTGCCTGTCTCCAGGAGGCCCCTGCTGGTCTAACTCAAAGGCTTAAAAAGTTATGGTTGTGTTACATATGCATGTAAAAGGGAGTAGATGCTCTGGGATGTTTTGTCTTTCTCTGGGCTATGCTGTCATGGCTGTTCTGTATTGAGCTGTGATTGCCAAAGGGAAGCAAAACAATTCTATGACATAAACTGGGGATGTGTCTCATCATGACAGAGCAGGACGTCCAGAAATCTCCCCTCTCAGTGGATGAGTACAGGCTTGAGTGTTATGCTAAGTGGAATCAAAGACGAACAGGAAGGGTCTTTTATCAAGGCAAATTTGCTCTATCTTCACCCATCAGGCCAGCCTTTGCTCTCCTACTGAAACAGAGGGAGTGCCAATTTTATTACCAGGGCCCCATTCAGTCATGTGCTCCCACTGGTGAGGACTACTGTGCCTTAAGGAAGGAAAACCAGGTTCTTTCCTTCTCTTGAATTTCAGGCATCTGATTTTGGCAGAAATCATGTCATCCTAGGAAAGGTAGGCATGCCCTTTGCTTCTCTCCATTTCATCTGCAAAGTATTTGGGGCAGTGCAGACTCAGGTCCCACTTTGATCCATGCTAATTATCTTTGAGGACATAGCTGAGGTTTCTGGCCTCCAAATTTACATTCAGTGTTTTTGTTCGTTTGTGTGTCCATGTGCATGTGTGTGTGAGTCATTTGTTTGAATCTCTTGAGAATCTTGGAGAAGAGGTGATTGGTATGGAAGGTACAGAGATTTTTAGGGTTATCATCTAAAAATCCTACTGTAATCCTATCAAAACTTTAAATTAAAACATAGGTGAGTAAGGAGAGATTCAAGATGGTGGTGTGAGAGATGAGACAGAGAACTCCTCCCAAAACCACAGATAACGCGAAAATATAGTTAATACAATGAACCCCGAAACAGCAACTGGAAAGAAGGCTGCACCAGAATGCATACAGACCTTACGAACAGAGCAGACCTCAAGAAACAGGGTAACGTATGAAAGCCTTGATCAGGCGGGACCCAAGCCGTTCCCCCACCCCAGCTCACCAGAGGGAGGAAGAGAAATGGATCAGGAGAGGGGGTGGAAGCATAGAACTGCTAAACACCTAGCCCTGGAGGTCTGCTTTGCGAGTAGAAATCTACATTATGTGGTTCTCTGGAGGATGGGAAGCTGGAACAGGCAGAGTGCTTGAGAGACAGAGTCTGGCCATTTGTGGAGGATGGAATCCACACACAGTCGGTCTGGCACAAGGAAAAGGCAGGAGGTCTGAGAGGCTTCCTAGCAGCGAGATGTATGCTGAAGGGGCAGGGTTTGCACGGAGCTTGCTGCGCTGTAGAAGGGGTAGGGAAACAAGGTTGTCTGGGTGCGTTCTGCACAGCAGATTGGGAACTTTGAGAAGCTTAGATGTTCCATCCCCCAGGCTGCCTACTCAGCTCCAAGGCGCCACACTGTGACACGCAGAGTACTGCACCTTCCTCTTAACCTGGCATAAGCTGCTCGCAAGCCAGCAGTCACTGCACTGGCATCAGGCCAGTCAGAGGGAGGCCCCACCTAAAATAGCTAGAAACGCAAACCACAGAGGCTTACACCTGTGTGCTCGGCCCACTGGTTCTGACATGGGAAACAGGCAGGGCAGACAGGAATCAGGAAACAGACCTTACCTCCCCACAGGCACCAGCTCTGCTCCCCTACGACACCCAATCTCACTCACTCTAAGGTCTGAGCAACCCCAGAGACTGGAGCTTCTGGGCACTAGAGGGCACCACACAGAAATATGAAAGGTCAAAAGAACATGGTTCAGACCAAAATCTCACAAACCCCAGAAAAAAGGCCAAATGAAATTGAACTCAGGAATCTTCCTGAAAAAGAGCTCAAAATAAAAATCATAAAAATGCTTAGGGAGGTACGAAAAATATTCAAGAATTCAAGAACGAATTTAAGATGGTGATTCAATCATTAAGAAATTCCGTATCTGAATAAAATTGAGAAGAACAAAACAATAGAAAAAAAATCAATGAAAAAAAGAGCTGGTTCTTTGAAAAAATAAACAAAATGGATAAACCCCTAGCCAGACTTATTAAGAGAAAAAGAGAATCTACACACATAAACAGAATCAGAAATGAGAAAGGAAAAATAATGACAGACCCCACAGAAATACAAAGAATTACAAGAGAATATTATGAGAATCTATATGCTAACAAGCTGGAAAACATAGAAGAAATGGACAACTTAGAAAAATACAACCTTCCAAAACTGACCAAACAAGTAACAGAAAAACCAAACAGACCAATCACCAGCAATGAAATTGAAGCGGTAATCAAAAAACTACCCAAGAAAAAAAACCCGGGACCAGATGGATTCATCTCTGAATTCTACCAGACATATAGAGAAGAAATAACATCCATTCTCCTTAAAGTTTTCCAAAAAATAGAAGAGGAGGGAATACTTCCAAACTCATTCTATGAAGCCAGCATCACTCTAATACCAAAACCTGGCAAAGACGTCACCAGAAAAGAAAATTGCAGACCAATATCCCTGATGAACGTAGATGCAAAAATACTCAACAAAACATTAGCAAACCAAACTCAAAAATAAATCAAGAGGATCATACACCATGATCAAGTGGGATTCATCCTAGGGATGCAAGGATGGTACAACATTAGAAAATCCATCAACATCATCCACCACATCAACAAAAAGAAGAACAAAAACCACATGATCATCTCCATAGATGCTGAAAAAGCATTTGACAAAATTCAGCATCCATTCATGATTAAAACTCTCAACAAAATGGGTATAGAGGGCAAGCAAGTACCTCAACATCATAAAGGCTATATATGCCAAACCCACAGCTAACATCATACTTAACAGCGAGAAGCTGAAAGATATTCATCTAAAATTGGGAACAAGACAGGGATGCCCACTCTCTCCACTGTTATTCAACATAGTACTGGAGGTCCTAGCCACAGCAATCAGACAAAACAAAGACATACAAGGCATCAAGATTGGTAAGAAGAAGTCAAATTGTCACTATTTGCAGATGACATGATATTGTACATAAAAAATCCTAAAGACTCCACTCCAAAACTACTAGAACTAATATCTGAATTCAGCAAAGTTGTAGGATACAAAATTAACACACAGAAATCTGTTGCTTTCCTATACACTAACGATGAACTAACAGAAAGGGAAATCAGAAAAACAATTCCATTCACAATTGCATCAAAAAGAATAAAATACCTAGGAATAAACCTAATGAAGTAAGTGAAAGACCTATACTCTGAAAACTACAAGACACTCCTAAGGGAAATTAAAGAGGATACTAACAAATGGAAATCCATCCCATGCTCTTGGCTAGGAAGAATAAATATTGTCAAAATGGTATACTACCCAAAGCAATCTATAGATTCAATGCAATCCCTATCAAACTACCAACAGCTTTCTTCAATGAACTCGAACAAATAATTCTAAAATTCATATGGAACCACAAAAGACTCCGAATAGCCAAAGCAATCCTGAGAAGGAGGAATAAACAGGGGGAATTATGCTCCCTGACTTCAAGCTCTACTACAAAGCCACAGTAATCAAGACAATTTGGTATTGGCACAAAAACAGACCCACAGACCAGTGGAACAGAATAGAAAATCCAAACATTAACGCAAACATATACAGTCAATTAATATTTGATAAAGGAGCCTTGGATATACAATGGAGAGAAGACAGCCTCTTCAGCAGCTGGTGTTGGCAAAACTGGACAGCTACATGTAAGAGAATGAAACTGGACTACTGTCTAGCCCCATACACAAAGGTAAACTCAAGGTGGATCAAAGATCTGAATGTAAGTCATAAAACCATAAAACTCTTAGAAAAAAACAGGCAAAAATCTCTTAGACATAAACATGACTGACTTCTTCATGAATATATCTCCCCGGGCAAGGGAAACAAAAGCAAAAATGAACAAGGGGGACTAAATCAAGCTGAAAAGCTTCTGTACAGCAAAGGACACCATCAGTAGAACAAAAAGACATCATACAGTATGGGAGAATATATTCATAAATGATGTATCCGATAATGGGTTGACATCTAAAATATATAAAGAATTCACGCAACTCAGCAAACATAAAGTAAATGATCCAATTAAGAAATGGGCAGAGGACATGAATAGACACTTCTCCAAAGAAGGAACTCAGATGGCCAACAGGCCCATGAAAAGGTGCTCCACATCACTAATCATCAGAGAAATGCAGATTAAAACCTCAATGAGACATCGCCTCACACCAGTGAGGATGGCTAACATCCCAAACACAAACAACAACAAATGTTGGCAAGGATGTGGAGAAAAGGGAACCCTCCTACACTGCTGGTGGGAATGCAAATTAGTTCAACCATTGTGGAAAGCAGTATGGTGGTTCCTCCAAAAACTCAAAATAGAAATACCATTTGACCCAGGAATTCCACTCCTAGGAATTTACCCTAAGAATGCAGCAGCCCAGTTTGAAAAAGACAGATGCACCCCTATGTTTATCGCAGCACTTTTTACAATAGCCAAGAAATGGAAGCAACCTTAGTGTCCATCAGTAGATGAATGGATAAAGAAGAGGTGTACATATACACAATGGAATATTATTCAGCCATAAGAAGAAAACAAATCCTACCATTTGCAACAACTTGGATGGAGCTAGAGGGTATTATGCTCAGTGAAATAAGCCAAGCCGAAAAAGACAAGTATCAAATGATTTCACTCATATGTGGAGTATAAGAACAAAGAAAAAAACTGAAGGAAAAAACAGCAGCAGACTCACAGAACCCAAGAACGGACTAATAGTTAACACAGAGAAAGGGACTGGGTAGGATGGGTGGGAAGGGAGGGATAAGAGGGAAAACGGGGCATTACAATTAGCAGATGTAATGTTGGGAGAACAGGGGGAGGGCTGTACAATGCAGAGAGGACAAGTAGTGACTCTATAGCATCTCACTACACTGAAGGACAGTGACTATAATGGGGTTGGTGGGGGGAACCTGATGAAGGGCGTAGTTTAATCACCATAATTTTGCACATGTAATTGTAGATTAATGATACCAAAATAAATTATAATAAAAGAAAATAAAAGAAATTCCATATCTGAAATTAAACATACAATTGAGGGATTTAAAAGCAGATTAGATGTAGTTGAAGAGACAGTAAGTGGGATAGAAATAAGAAAAGAGGAATACAAAGAAGCTGAGGCACTGAGAGAAAAAAAATCTCTAGGAATGAAAGAATATTGAGAGAACTGTGTGACCAATTCAAACTGAACAATATTTGCAAAATAGGGGTACCAGAAGGAGAAGAGAGAGAAAAAGGGATAGAAAGTGTCACTGAGGAGGTAATTTCTGGAAACTTCCCCAGTCTGGGGAAGGAGATAGTCTGTCAAGCCATGGAGATGCACAGATCTCCCAACACAAGGGACCCAGTGATGACAACACCAAGACATACAATAATTAAAATGGCAAAGATAAAGGAAAAGGAAAGACTATAAAAGCAGCCAGAGAGAAAAATAAGATCACATACAAAGGAAAAACCAACAGGTTATCATCAGACTTCTCAAGAGAAACCTTAGGCCAGAAGGGAGTGGCATGATATATTTAACACAATGGAGCAGAAAGGCCTTGAACCAAGAATACTCTATCCAGCAAAGTTATCATTTAAAATTGAAGGAGGTATTAAACAATTTTCAGATAAGCAAAAGCTGAGAGAATTTACCTCCCACAAACCACCACTAGAGGGCATTTTGGAGGGACTCTTATAGATGGAAGTATTCCTAAGGCTAAATAGATGTCACCCATGGGATAGACAAAGAGGATAGAATATGATTCATAACATACAAAGAATGAAGAAGGAAGAAAAAGGAGGAAAAAAAAAGAATTCTTAGGTTGTGTTTGTAATAGCATATGAAGCGCATTAAATTAGACTGTTAGATAGTAAGGTAATTGTCCTTGAACCTTTGGTAACCAGGAATCTAAAGCTTGCAACGTCAATAAGAACATACCTATCGATAATCACCCTAAATGTAAATAGTCTGAATGCACCAATGAAAAGATGCTGAGTCATTGAATGGATAAAAAACAAGACCCATTTATGCTGCCTACAAGAGACTCACTTCAAACCCAAAAACGTACAGACTGAAAGTGAAGGAATGGAAAAAGATATTTAATACAACTAATAGGAAGAAACAAACAGGAGTTGCAGTACTTGTATCAGACAAAATAGATTTCAAAACAAAGAAAGTAACAAAAGAGAAAGAAGGACATTACATAATGATAAAGGTGTCTGTCCAACAAGAGGATATAACTATTATAAATATCTATGCACCCAACAAAGGATCACCTACATATGTGAAACAAATACTAACAGAATTAAAGGGGGAAATAGAATGCAATGAATTCATTTTGGGAGACTTCAACACACCACTCACTCCAAAGGACAAATTAACCAGACAGAAAATAAGTAAAGAGACAGAGGCACTGAACAACATATTAGAACAGATGGACCTAACCGATATCTACAGAACTCTCCATCCAAAAGTAACAGGATATACGTTCTTCTCAAGTGTACATGAAACATTTCCAATAATAGATCACACAGTATGCCATAAAAAGAGCCTCAGTAAATTCAAAAAGATTGAAATTGTACCAACCATCTTCTCAGATCACAAAGGTATAGACTAGAAATAAATTACACAAAGAAAACAAAAAATCGCACAAACACATGGAGGCTTAATAACATGCTCATAAATAACCAGTGGATCAATGACCAAACAAAAACAGAGATCAAGCAATATATGGAGACAAATGACAACAATATTTCAGCACCGCAAAATCTTTGGGACATAACGAAAGCAATGCTAAGAGGGAAGTACATTGCAATACAGGCCAACCTCAGAAAAGAACAATACCACATGAACTGTCTAAACTCACAATTAATGAAACTAGAAAAGGAAGAACAAATGAGGCCAGAAGTCAGTAGAAGGAGGGGCATAATAAAGATATGAGCATAAATAAATAAAATAGAGAAGAATAAAACAACAGAAAGAATCAATGAAGCAGAAGCTGGTTCTTTGAGGAAATAAACAAAATAGATAAACCCCTAGCCATACTTACCAAGAAAAAAAGAGAGTCTACACACATTAATAGAATCGAAATGAAAAAGGAAAAATCACTACGGATACCACAGAAATACAAAGAATTATGAGAAAATAGTATGAAAAATTGTATGTAACAAACTGGATAACCTAGAGGAAATGGACAACTTTCTAGAAAAATACAACCTTCTAAGGCTGACCCTGGAAGAAACAAAAAATCTGAATAGACCAATTACTAGCAAAGATATTGAATGGGTAATCAAAAAACTACCTAAGAACAAAATCCCTGGACTAGATATTTTCACTGCTGAAATTTATCAGTTATTTAGTGAGGTCCTAATACCCACTGTCCTTAAAGTTTTCCAAAAAGTTGAAGAGGAGGGAATACTCCCAAACACATTCTACGAGGCCAACATCACTCTAATACCAAAACCAGGCAAAGACACCACAAAAAAAGAAAATTACAGACAAATATCCCTGATGAACATAGATGCAAAAATACTCAACAAAAAATTAGCAAACCGGTTTCAAAAATACATCAAAAAGATCATTCATCATGGTGAAGTGGGATTCATCCCAGGGATGCAAGGATGGTACAACATTCGAAAATCCATCAACATCATCCACCACATCAACAAAAAGAAGGACAAAAACCACATGACTGACAAACTTCAACATCCATTCATGATGAAAAACTCAACAAAATGGGTATAGAGGGCAAGTACCTCAACATAATAAAGGCCATATATGACAAACCCACAGCCAACATTATACTTAACAGTGTGAAGCTGAAAGCTTTTCTTTTAAGATTGAGAACAAGACAAGGATGCCCACTATCCCCACTTTTATTCAACACAGCTCTGGAGGTCCTAGCTATGGCAATCAGACAACATAAGAAATAAAATGCATCCAGATTGGTGAGAAAGAAGTCAAACTGTCCCTGTTTGCAGATGACATGATAGTACATAAAAAACTCTAAAGAATCCACTCCAAAACTACTAGATCTAATATCTGAATTCAGCAAAGTTGCAGGATACAAAATTAATAACCAGAAATCTGTTGCATTCCTATACACTAACATGAACTAGCAGAAAGAGAAATCAGGAAAACAATTCCATTCACAATTGAATCAAAAAGAATAAAATACCTAGGGATAAACCTAACCAAGGAAGTGAAAGACTTATACTCTGAAAACTACAAGACACTCCTGAGAGAAATTAAAGAAGATAACAATAAATGGAAACACAACTCGTGCTCATGGATAGGAAGAATTAATATTTTCAAAATGGCCATCCTTCCTAAAGCAATCTACAGATTCAATTCAATCCCTTTCAAAATACCAAGAGCATTCTTCAATGAACTAGAGCAAATAGTTCTAAAATTCATATGGAACCACAAAAGACAGCACATAGCCAAAGCTATCTGGAGAAGGAAGAATAAAGCAGGGGGCAATTAAGCTCCCCAACTTCAAGCTCTACTACAAAGCCATGGTAATCAAAATAATTTGGTACTGGCACAAGAACAGACCCATAGACCAATGGAACGGACTAGAGAGCCCAGATATAAACTCAAGCATATATGGTCAATTAATATACGATAAAGAAGCCATGGATATATAATGGGGAAATGACAGGTGGTGTTGAAAAACTGGACAGCTACATGCAAGAGAATGAAACTGGACTATTGTTTAACCCCATACACAAATGTAAATTCAAAATGGATTAAAGACGTGAATGTAAGTCATGAAACCATAAAACTCTTAGAAAAAAATATAGGCAAAAATCTCCTGGACATAAACATGAGCAACTTCTTCATGCACATATCTCCCAGGCAAGGGAAACAAAAGCAAAAATGAACAAGTGGAGCTATATCAAAGTAAAAAGCTTCTGTACAGCAAAGGACACCATCAGTAGAACAAAAAGATATCCTACAGTATGGGAGAATATATTCAGAAATGACATATCCAATAAGGGGTTGACATCCAAATTATATAAAGAGGTCACCCATTTCAATAAACAAAAAGCAAATAAGCCAATTAAAAAATGGGCAGAGGCACTGAACAGACACTTCTCCAAAGAAGAATTTCAGATGGCCAACAGGCACATGAAAAGATGCTCCACATCACTAATCATTAGAGAAATGCAAATTAAAACCACAATGAGATATCACCTCACACCAGTTAGGATGGCCACCATCCAAAAGACAAACAACAACAAATATTGGTGAGGATGTGGAGAAACAGGAACCCTCCTACACTGCTGGTGGGAATGCAAATTAGTTCCATCATTGTGGAAAGCAGTATGGAGGTTCCTGAAAAAACTCAAAATAGAAATACCATTTGACCCAGGAATTCCACTCCTAGGATTTTACCCTCAGAATGCAGCAGTGCAGTTTGAAAAAGACATATGCACTCCTATGTTTATCGCAGCACTATTTACAATAGCCAAGAAATGGAAGCAACCTAAGTGTCCATCAGTAGCTGAATGGATAAAGAAGAGGTGGTACATATACACAATGGAATATTATTCAGCCATAAGAAGAAAACAAATCCTACCATTTGCAACAACATGGATGGAGCTAGAGGGTATTATGCTCAGTGAAATAAGCCAGGCAGAAAATGATTTCACTCATCTGTGGAGTATAAGAATAAAGAAAAAACTGAAGGAACAAAACAGCAGCAGACTCACAGAACTGAAGAATGGACTAACAGTTACCAAAGGGAAAGGAATTGGGGAAGATGGGTGGGAAGGGAGGTATTAGGGGGAATAAAGGTATTATGATTAGCACACATATTGTAGTGGCGGGGAGGATATGGAGAAGTCAGTATAACACAGAGAAGACTAGTAGTGATTCTGTAGCATCTTACTACGCTGATGCACAGTGACTGTAATGGGGTTGGTGGGGGGACTTGATAATAGGGGGTAGTCTAGTAACCATAATGTTGCTCATGTAACTGTACATTAATAATACCAAAATAAAAAATTAAAACATAGTAGCCTCTTATTATGTACACCATCCTGAAGGCCATCCTAGAGTAAAAGTGGATTCGGGAAAACTATGTCCTCACTTTGTGAGGTATGGCCCAGTGTCGATGGCCTTCAGTGAGATTGAATGTGGACTGTCCACTTTGCTGCAGGTATATCAATCCTGAGATCTTGAGTGTTTTATCTTGATCTCTAGGATCAATGATTTACAGGTACCTCCACGGCAGTGAGGTTACAGGGTGACCTAGGTCAATAGTCTACAGCTTGTCTCAGCCTTGTCAAGCTCCTTCTTTGATGAGTTTGTAATCCCGAGGACTCACAGAGCCTCTGTGTCTACCACATCTTCAGGATCAGAGTCACTCAGGATCCACGTGATATAAACTTGAGTCCCTGGAAAGACTGTTTGATAATTGCATGATTTAAGGATTCAAAACAAAATTGCTGGTCCATCGTGTTTTCCCTTTAGAGGATCTACAGGCCTGAAACAGAACAATTTTTCCCAGAACGTAGCCTTGTCTCCAAAACAGATGTCGCAAGAATATTATATAGTACACAGAAATCTTTCCAAATATATTCTTGGCCAAAATTATTGATTACAGAGTCCTGAGACAATACAGGCTGAATACTTATTTTATATAGTCTGAAATCCTAGTTTATATAATCTGAAATTCAGAGAAAACTTTCCTGAATCTGTTCCAGAAAATTGTAAGTGTAAAAAGTAGTGCTTTGACTAAAAAGCATGGCTCTCACTTTAGAGACAATTGTTAGCATACACATAGATCCTACCCCTGCAAATGCCCAAACTCAGGATTTCTGCAGAGTAAGGAAGTAGGAAAATTAGGGCGACATCAGACAAGAGCAGCAGCCACTATCTCCCATGGGCTGTGGAGCCTTAGCAGAAGTGAACACTGTATTTAAATATTTCTGAGCCAGTTACACAGAGAAACATTTAGGAAAAAAAGTATTTATCATGTTAAACTTCTATTGCAAGTACTTCAATCTCAGGTCTAATTTTACAGCTTCATCAGAGAAAATGCTGGAATAGAATTTTAATCTCTGCCCCCGTGCCATGGATTGGGTGGTACTTGTTCAATATCTTCCTGGTTGGCTTTGTTCATCCTCCCACCCACGAAGTTCAGAGATAAATGGTATTTACAGCACCTATCCTTAGCTTAGGTTTCCTGGTGCTGTCATGCCCATTCTCTCCATTTACCATTCACTTGCTTCTTTAACTTTGGCACAGGTACTATTTAATCAATTGTCCACAAATGAATAATGTTGACTGATTCCCACATTTCAACCTTAAGAGTTGGTTATTGAATTGGTTGGCTATTTCATGAAAGAACAGAGTGGTACCATTTCTACAAAACTGTCTATTAGGTGGTCAAGCATACACAAGTCCCTAGAGAGTGCTTAACCCGTTCTTTATCTCAGGTTCACATGTTAAATTAGAAGCTACATGCATCATCCTCCATTGGATGGTGGAGATTTTGATGGTGGAGATGGGCTTTTGCTCTCTCCGTAGGCACAGGACCTTCATTCTAGATTATTAGGGTGCACCTGACGACCACCTGCTCCCATCAGCAGAGAGGAGCCACTCCTTTTCTCAGGACCCCCTCCACTACCTACCTGCTCCTTCCCTAGGATGCCAAAGTCAAACTCTTTTGGCACAAGGTCTTCAAGATAAGGTAGGGATCATAGCTTCCATGTCATTTTCTAGGCCTGGATGGAGATAGGGGTTTTAGAACTTGAGAATGGAAGAATGCAAAGACTGAGGGCTTCGCAGAAGTCTGAAATCACACAGGGACATCAGAAATCCAATCAGGTATTTGGTATCAGGAAGGGTAACTTTTCCACCTTAACTCCTGTATCTTATTATGCTACAAGAGAGTCTAGAGTCTTTGCAGATTTGAAAAACATCTAAAAGCCTCTTTCGGTGAGGCCCACAAAAAGTGAGGAGCAGGTGAGAACTGGAGAATCCACTTCACATGACAGGGCTGCAGACAGGCAAGCAAAGGGAGGAGGCAGTGCTCAGCTGGCAGAGTCCCCATAGGGTTTAGGTCCCTAAGGAAAAGGATCTGGTGTTCCACACCATTCTTAGCACCTGGCACTGTGCTGCCCACATTTTAGACACTTAGCAGACGGCTTAGAAAGAACAATTAAAAAAATATAGCAAGATGCATATAGGCCAACTTTCCATTCAGTACACAGTACAGACATGAACATTGAGCTCACATCTACTTTTTCTAGCTCTGCATTCTTAATTCACTATGTTACAGACCATTTGAAGAATTTGAAAAAAAAAAAAAAGAATCCCCTCCTGACTGACAAAATGCAACTATAAATTTTTTGATTGTCACTTCAGGGGGTCATGGATCCTCCAAAATTCATCTGTAAAATTCCTAATCCATAGGGATCAGGGGACAGTATTCCCCTCATGCTTTAAAAATGCTGCAGAATTTCTACTTTCCAGTTTTATTCACATAAAGCATGAATCTTTAAGTTCCTCACAGATAAACTCATCCTATCTTATTTCTCTCCTTTTCCACTGAATTAAATTGCTTTGAAATGTTTCATGAACATGCACACAGGTTAGATTCACACATCTATGAAATGACGGCACTTCCAAGTATACTTCTCATTTTTGATCATGAAAGGAAAGCCACCCAAACCCCTAAACCCACAATAATCTGTAGGGACACCAAATAGTTCTTGGTTGGCCTGACATTTTTCATTCTCTTAAGATATTTGCTATTTATTGCTGAAGATCTCAGTAAAGAAGCCCAGGATGAGAAGGAGGAAAACACAGAGATGGAGCATAGGAGACTTGCTCAGCCAGCAGTTACTGGACCAAAATGCAGCAGTACATCACACTCAAACCTAATTTTTGGAAATAGTAGTTGGCAATTCAAGAATCAGAATGTATTTGCTGTCAGGAGATATCTGCCGAAAGAGCTATGCAATGGTTGTACAGAGGAAACATAAGAAGAAAATAGAGCCTTTAGAGATCCAAACAATTTTAGAACAAACAAACATGACATGTTTGACATAATCATAAATGCCCAAGACTGCTGTAAAGCAGAATTCTTGACAGAAGAAGAAGAAAACACCTTGGAGTCCCACATGGGTCAATTAAGTCAGGAGTCAGGAAGGAAACTCCTGAGAATGTCTCAAAACTGTGAAATGGGTTCAGGGAACACAAAGGTTCTCAGTTTTGGAGTTCTGTCCCAGTCACCTGGGGAGTCTAAGCCGCATCTACCTGCAGGTTCCCTTACTCCTGCCCATAATCTGGGATAAGGCTAGGAGGTAAAGAACTGGACAAGAGAAGGAGGAAAGAACATTTACTGGGTCTTACTGTGTGCTTCTTCTGCACTTCACTTTTATTATATTCATATTACATAGGAGTGATTTTCCCTGGGTGGGGGGAGCACCATTTGCTGTTTAAATAAATCAACTTAGAAACCAGATGGCCTGGGTCCAAATACTAGTGCTGTCACTTAGTAGCAATGTGACTTGGGTGAGTCCTCTCTCTTTTCCATACCTCAGGGCTTCATCTTTGAAAATGGAGATAGTTGGGAGTCTGAGTAGGGGTGATGGTGGGGATTAAAATGGGTGAATTCATATAAAGCACTAAGTACAGCACTTGGCATAGAATGACCACTGGTAAGTTCTGGCAATTACTCTTCACAAAATTTTATAAGTGAGAAAACAGAAGGTTAGGAAGGTTAAGTAGTAGTTAACTCAGGGTCATTCAGGGCTGGGGATTTTTAAATGAGCCTAGCACACTTATAATTATTCTGGGGCCCCTACAACAGAACCTTGAACTCAAAGGATGGGTTGGCCATGTTTTCAATAGTGTGCCAGACTTTTGGTACTGTGATTTGCTTAGTGAAAACCATTTTGCTTAGTGCTGACCTAGTTCAATATGCAAGTGAATTCCCTTTTCTTAATGTGAAATAAATAGCAAAAGTAATGTAGCAATTATTTTTGTGAAAATTCCCTTATTTAATACGAATAGATGCTTCTCTTGGCTCATGTGTTTCAACACCATAGACACATACGAAGGAAGCAATCTAAGTATTTTACATATGTTCTGGCTTACATATGGTGAAAGAGGTGAGGATTTGCAAGATGAGGACCCCCATCTGCTCCCTGTTCTGCTTTCTGCATTAATAGTTCTCCTGGTCCTTGCTCCTCAAGTGTGGAAAGTATTGATCACCAATACCGGCTATAGCTAGGGCTGCATATGCCAAATATCAGGGCTATTGTGACTCTTCCTGAACCAGTGACTAGATGATCATAAATATTCTACTCTTGTGGCCCATCCCCACCCTGAACAAACTTTGCCCTGACACAGGGCTTCTGAGATTTTCTCCAAGCTCCAAATTCCAAATTACTTTCTATCAGATCAGTTTCTATCTGAAACTTTTGTTTTTGATCTTGCCCTAGCTCTGGACTTAAAGACTGAGACTTTCTCTTGTTTGCTAGCAATTCTTGCCAGGACATAGAACTCCTTCCCCCCTTGCTTCATGTGCCACACCAGAGGTTAATAATCTCCTCTTATATCTGGATCAATCTGAAATAATCTTTCCTTGGACAGAGGTGAATGCTCACAGAATCTAATTGATCAGATTTGATTTGATTCGATAATTCAACACAGTTCAAGCGTTCTGGGTACCAGCCCCCCTTGGACTCTATTCAGCCTGACACACAGAAGATACAATGGATAAAATACCAAATTTTTACATGGATCTTCTGCCTGTCTTTTTCTCTCAACTTCAACTTCAAATAAACTGCATCTATCCATTTTCTATTTTTTCTTTCCTTAGAACAAGCTATCAGGCTTTTAAAACTCTTTGTCACATAAAGGCAAGGCTCTGGTTCCAGATTTCCAGAGATCTGAAAACTGCATCAGAGGCACAGTAACAGCATTTCTTTCCCACGGGCACTCTGATTTTTTTCACATGTGTGTGAGAGAGTGTGCACAGGTGACATTTTTGCTTGAAAAATGCAAATGTAAAAATTAAACTCTCTCTATCAGAGTGCACTGAACTTTATCTCAAATTTTGCCTGTTACATTCTACTCTGCTTACTGGGCAATGGACTTAGAAAACGGCTTATGTATACATCCATACCAATGTGCACACCCTCCTATGTTCAGACTGTCCTTCAGAGCCTGCACACTGGTAAATATGATGCCACACATCTGCCAAATGTCTGCACCACTCACAACTGATTCTGTTGTGCCAGTCAGTTCCCCAGAGATGGGACTTGCACCGCAACAGCCCGAGCAAGCTCCATTAAATCTCACCTGACCCTTTCCTCAGGGCAATGAGTGCCTGTTAAGAAATCCCAACGATTCTGTAAGCTCTTCTGAGTCATCTCTTGCTCTACGAGCTGGCTGCCTCCCCAGCCCTGCCTCCTGCTGTGTATCTCTCAGGACTGGGGCTGATATGCATGGCCACATTTTGTGAAACATTCCTTACTCAAACCGGGCTGGGGGTGACAGCTTGGGACTGGATGAATTCTACACTGTGCAGGCACTGGTGTACCTGTTATTGGTAGTGAACTTGTAGTTGCTACCCAGTCAGCCACTGTAACCACTTAAGAGGCCAGGCCTACCTGAAATGCAACCTAGAAGGGGTGCTCCATAGCAGTGGGATTTTCCAAGTCAAATACCTTTAGGAAATCCTGCACTCAAAACACCTCTCTTGGAGAATAACTATTCACCTTAGCTTATTAAAGGCTCTGGTACGGTATGCAGTTGAAAATCTTTGTAACCTTACTTAACATAGTCCTCAAAAATCTTGACCTTGGAACTCTCCACTCACCATAGACGGCCCCTCAAACACCTACACATACTTGAACATGCACAGCACCTGTTACAGGCTTATAGCTCAAGCTGCTCTTACAAAATACCCTAGACTGGATGGTTTAAACAGCAGGCATTTATTTCTCAGTTTTGGAGGATGAGCATTCCAAGCTCAAGGTATCAACAGATTCAGCTCCTAGTAAGCGTCCCCTTCCTACCTTGCAGGCATCTGCCTTCTAGCTCTGCCCTCACTGGGTGTTTCCTCCTGGAACGACACCAGTCACATCACAGGACTCCACCTCCATGACCTCATCTAATGACTACATCTAATTAGTTAATTAATTCTCAAAGTCCCTCAAATTCCCAAAAACCATTACACTGGGGCTTAGGGCTTCAACACAGAAATTTGGGGAGGACACAAACATTCAGCCCATAACAGTGCCCATTAACCAAGATTCTGTGTATATAATAGTTGCTGGAAATTTCCTCATGCTGGTTTTCAACAGCACCTTTTTTATTTTTTTTTGGTAACGTTAATGTACAATCACTTGAACAACATTATGGTTACTAGACACCCTATTATCAAGTCCCCGCCACATACCCCATTACAGTCACTGTTCATCAGCGTAGTAAGATGCTATAGAATCACTACTTGTCTTCTCTGTAAATACTGCCTTTCCCGTGTCCCACCCCCACTACATTATGTGTGCTAATCGTAATGCCCCTTTTCCCCCTTATCCCTCCCTTCCCACCCATCTTCCTCAGTCACTTTCCCTTTGGTAACTGTTAGCCCATTCTTTGGTTCTGTGAGTCTGCTGCTGTTTTGTTCCTTCAGTTTTTTCTTTGTTCTTATACTCCATAGATGAGTGAAATCATTTGATACTTGTCTTACTCTGCCTGGCTTATTTCAGTGAGCATAATACCCTCTAGCTCCATCTACACTGTTGCAAATGGTAGGATCTGTTTTCTTCTTATGGCTGAATAATATTCCATTGTGTATATGTACCACCTCTTCTTTATCCATTCATCTACTGATGGACACTTAGGTTGTTTCCATTTCTTGGCTTTGTAAATAGTGCTGCGATAAATACAAAGGTACATATGTCTTTTTCAAACTGGGCTGCTGCATCATTAGGGTAAATTCCTAGGAGTGGAATTCCTGGGTCAAACGGTATTTCTATTTTGAGTTTTTTCAGGAACCTCCATACTGCTTTCCAAAATGGTTGAACTAATTTACATTCCCACCAGCAGTGTAGGAGAGTTCCCCTTTCTCTACATCCTCACCAACATTTGTTGTTTGTCTTTAGGATGGTGGCCATCCTAACTGATGTGAGGTGATATCTCATTGTGGTTTTAATTTGAATTTCTCTGATGATTAGCGATGTGGAGCATCTTTTCATGTGCCTGTTGGCCATCTGAATTTCTTCTTTGGAGAAGGTCTGTTCAGTGCCTCTGCCCATTTTTTAATTGGCTTATTTGCTTTTTGTTTGTTGATGTGCATGAGCTCTTTATATAATTTGGATGTCAACCCCTTATCGGATATGTCATTTCTCAATATATTCTCCCATACTGTAGGATGTCTTTTTTGTTCTACTGATGGTGTCCTTTGCTGTACAGAAGCTTTTTACTTTGATATAGTCCCACCTGTTCATTTTTGCTTTTGTTTCCTTTGCCTGGGGAGATATGTTCATGAAGAAGTTGCTCATGTTTATGTCCAAGAGATTTTTGCCTATGTTTTTTTCTAAGAGTTTTATGGTTTCATGACTTACATTCAGGTCTTTGATCCATTTTGAGTTTACTTTTGTGTATGGGGTTAGACAGTAATCCAGTTTCATTCTCTTACATGTAGCTGTCCAGTTCTGCCAACACCAGCTGTTAAAGAGGCTGTCATTTCCCCATTGTATATCCATGGCTCCTTTATAGTATATTAATTGACCATATATGCTTGGGTTTATATCTGGGCTCTCTATTCTGTTCCACTAGTCTATGGGTCTGTTCTTGTGCCAGTAACAAATTGTCTTGATTACTGTGGCTTTGTAGTAGAGCTTGAAGTCAGGGAGCATAATTCCCCCTGCTTTATTCTTCCTTCTCAGGATAGTTTTGGCTATTCAGGTCTTTTGTCTTTCCTTATAAATTTTAGAACTATTTGCTCTAGTTCACTGAAGAATGCTGTAGATATTTTGATAGGGATGGCACTGAATCTGTAGATTGCTTTAGGCTGGATGGCCATTTTGACAATATAAATTCTTCCTAGCCAAGAGCATGGAACCTCCATATCTTGAAAAGTATATATTACAGTGGCTAGAGCTTAGAGCAAAGAACAGAGATTGTGCCAGACAGAGCTCATGGACTAGCAGAGTGACCTTCAGCAAGTCCAAAAATAGTGAAGATCTTAAAAGGTCATTGCAACAGTTAAATATAACAAAGGGACTAAGAATAGCATGGGATCCTCACAAGCAGTTGATTAAGGTTACCTATTGTTAATATCCTCTGCAGACAATATTTTGGGAAGGGCTAAGCCAAATTATTCTTTCTGATCACATTGTTCACTTTTTTTCTTTTACTGAGTCAAATTTGGTTTCTCATTTTGAAGCTTCTGCCCAAATAAGGTCTGTTATGAGTATTAAGCTCAGTATTTAATGTTTTGTCCACAGGGTAGCCAATACCATAACATTCTGTGAACCAGGCCACAAAGGTATCATGGTCTGACTGTAGCCAAGACAATTCAGGGCAGGAAGCACAGGAGCTCTGTCAGTGTCACCTGTGTGCCTGTCACTCGGCATGCATGCTTCTGAGTTGGTATCCTTGGGGAGATGGAGCAAGGGATGTCCAGGGCTCTGGGCATGCAGAAGCTCAATTATCACTGCCCTGAGATAAAGATAAATGTGAGGAGAGATTTAATGGAGCTGGTTGGGTCCACTGTCCTGTAATTCTGAGCTCCAGAGAAGTGATGGAACATCAGATGTCATACTGGGGGAAAGGAAACACCTTCATCTCCTCTCCTTGTCCTTTCATTGAGATTGCCCATAGCTGCTTCAGAAATAAATAAAAACAACAAACCAACCAACCAAAACAAAACCCTGCCAACAATCAAACCAAACACAATCTTCCCAGCTTAAATTCTGGGTTCACCAGCCCTTATGCTCTGCCTTGATATTTTCAGTATCATGGAAAAGTAGAAGGTTCTTCTATTCCAGAATTTTGTAAGGGCCAATGGCAGGCACCTCCACCTATTCTTTGAACACTTCTAGTATCTGCTAGTTTAAACCAGGTCTAGACTGACCTTACGTGTGGTGAAAAATGAGACTGAACACAATGAAAGGAGAGAGTGAGATTGCAGGGCCAGGACCTGGGTGAGGCCAGTGAGGCACTTGCCTTGGGTGCAGAATTTAAGAGAGCATCAGAAAAACTCAGTAATAAAGGTAAATCAAATTTTGATATAATAGGTTAAATAAAAGAATGTAAAAATCTATGATGAACCAAATATCACAATTTTACATTACTGAGGGTTCTTTTGCCTTGGTCTGAACATGGTTTGACATAGCACTGTGGGGTGGAATAGCAGTATGGGATAGGAAAAGACTAGATCAACAAGGAAAGGTAATGGATGATTACCATTGGACTGTGGCATGTTTCCCAAGCTTGGCAAATTTTAGGAAGCTGTATCACACAGCAGAAATACTGACTGAATATCTTCCTGATTGCCTTAAAGCAAGACCAACATTCAAGATCACCATCATGAAGCTAGGAAATCAGACAGATAGGAAGATTCATCAGATATTTGTTACTTCCTTGCATGTGACCCTTTAACTTCATGATCATTCCAGAATTAGATATTTTTACTACCATTGGATTACTGGGGGAGCCAAACTTGTAAAGTGAGTAATGCCCAAACTAAAAGCTAATATGTGGGTTGAGGTAAAATTTATGATGCATCTGCTTTGAGACAAAGCCCTTGCTTTTTTCCTTTGTGCTATTTATTGTATGCCTTTATTCATTTTTTAAAAAAAATTTTATTTGTAAGACAGAGCACCAACTTATACAATTTCTTATTAGGCATGAGCAAATACATGTTGCAGACTACAAAAACACTATAGACATATAAATTTCATTTGTCCTTGAATTCATGCATTACTGATTGGTTGAGTACTGGAAGTCAGCTGTTTTTTTTTTTTGAGGATTTATTATATATATGTTTATTAAGGTATTATTGATATACACTCTTATGAAGGTTTCACATGAAAAAACAATGTGGTTACTATATTCACCCATTTTATCATGTACCTCCCATACCCCACTGCAGTCACTGCCCAACAGTATATAGTAAGATGCACAGTCACTATTTGCCTTCTCTGTGCTACACTGTTTTCCCCATGATCCCCCCACACCATATGTGCCAATCGTAATACCCCCCAATCCCCTTTTCGCTCCCTCCCCACCCATCTTCCCCTACCCCACCCCTTTGGTAATCACTATTCCCTTCTTAGACTCTGTGAGTCTGTTGCTGTTTTGTTCTTTCAGTTTTGCTTCACTGTTATACTCCACAAATGAGGGAGATCATTTGATACTTGTCTTTCTCTACCTGGCTTATTTCAATGAGCATAATATCTTCCAGCTCCACCCATGGTGTTGTAAATGGTAGGATTTGTTTCTTTCTCATGGCTGAATAATATTCTATTATGTATATGTACCACCTCTTTCTGTCCATTGATGTACTGATGGACACTTAGGTTACTTCCATACCTTGGCTATTGTAAATAGTGCTGCAGTAAACATACGGGTGCATATGTCTTTTTGAATCTGAGAAATTATATTCTTTGGGTAAGTTCCTAGTAGTGGAATTCCTGGGTCAAATGGTATTTTTATTTTCAGTTTTTTGATGAACCTCCATACTGCTTTCCACAATGGCTGAACTAGTTTACATTCTCAGCAGCACTGTAGGAGGGCTCACCTTTCTCTGCATCTTCAACAGCATTTGTTGTTCTTAGTCTTTTCAATATTGGTCATCCTAACTGGTGTGAGGTGATATCTCATTGTGGTTCTTATTGGCATTTCCCTGATAAATAGTAATGTGGTGCATCTTTTTATGTGCCTGTTGACTATCTGAATTTCTTCTTTGAAGAATTGTCTGTTCAAATCCTCTGCCCATTTTTTAATCGAGTTATTTGCTTTTTGGGTGTTGAGGCATGTGAGTTCTTTATATATTTTGGATGTTAACCCCTGGTTGGATATGTCATTTACAAATATATTCAACCATAGTGTAGGATGCCTTTTTGTTCTTTTGATGGTGTCCTTTGCTGTACATAAGTTTTTTAGCATGATGTAGTCCGAAGTGTTCATTTTTTATTTTGTTTCCCTTGCTCAAGGAGACACATTCAGAAAAAGTTGCTCATGTTTATATTCAGGTGATTTTTGCCTATGTTTTCTTCTAAGAGTTTTATGGTTTCATGACTTACATTCAGGTCTTTGATCCATGTTGAGTTTACTTCTGTGTATGGCGATAGACAATAATCCAGTTCCATTCTCTTCATGTAGCTCTCCAGTGTGGCCAACACCAAGTTTTTGAAGAGGCTATCATTTCCCCGTTGAATATCCATGGCTCCTTTATTGTATATTAATTGACCATATATGCTTGGGTTTATATCTGGGCTCTCAAGTCTGTTCCATTGGTCTTTGGGTCTGTTCTTGTGCCAGTACCAAATTGTCTGGATTACTGTGGCTTTGTAGTAGAGCTTGAAGTCAGGGAGTGTAATTACCCCCTGATTTATTCTTCCTTCTCAGGATTGCTTTGGCTATTCAGGGTCTTTTTGTCATTCCATATGAATTGTAGAGCTATTTGCTCTAGCTTTTTGAAGAATGCTGTTGGAAGTTTTACAGGGATGGCATTGAATCTATAGATTGCTTTAGGCAGGAGGGCCATTTTGACAACATTAATTCTTTTTATCCGTGAAGAGGTGATGTTTTTCCATTTATTGGTATCTTCTTTAATTTCTCTCATGAGTGTCTTGTAGTTTTCAGAATATAGGTTTTTCACTTCCTTTGTTATTAGGTTTATTCCTAGGTATATTATTCCTGTTGATGCAATTGTAAATGGAATTGTTTTCCTGATTTCTCTTTCTGCTAGGTCACCATTAGTGTATAGGAATGCAACAGATTTCTGTGTATTCATTTTGTATCCTGGAACTTTGCTGAATTTAGGTATTAGATCTAGTAGTTTTGGAGGGGATTCTTTAGGGTTTTTATGTTCAATATCATGTCATCTGTAAACAGTGAAATTTTAACTTCTTCCTCACCAATCTGGATGCCTTTTATTTCTCTGTGTTGTCTAATTGCTGTGGCTAGGACCTCCAGAATTATGTTGAATAAAAGTGGTGAGAGTGGGCATCCTTGTCTTGTTCCCAATATTAAAGGAAAGATTTTTAGGTTCTCTCTGGTAAGTATGATGTTGGCTGTTGGTTTTCATACATGGCCTTTATTATGTTGAGGTACTTTCCCTCTATACCCATTTTGTTGAGAGTTTTTATCATGAATGTATGTTGAATTTTGTTGAATGCTTTTTCAGCATCTATGGAAATGATCATGTGGTTTTTGTCCTTATTTTTGTTGATATGGTGGATGATGTTGATGGATTTTCTAATATTGTACCACCCTTGCATCCGTGGAATAAATCCTACTTGATCATGATAGATGATCTTTTTAATGAATTTTTGAAATTGGCTTGCTAATATTTTGTTGAGTATTTTTGGATCTATGTTCATCAGGGATATTGGTCTGTAATTTTCTTTTTTTGTGGTGTCTTTGCCTGGTTTTGGTATTATGGTGATGCCAGCCTCATAGAATGAGTTTGGAAGTATTCTCTCCTCTTCTACTCTTTGGAGAACTTCAAGGATAATGGGTATTAGGTCTTCACTAAGTATTTCATAAAATTCAGCGGTGAAGTCTTCTGGTCCAGAGGTTTTGCTCTTAGGTAGATTTTTGATTACCAATTCAATTTTGTTGCTAGTAATTGGTGTGTTCAGATTTTCTGTTTCTTTCTGGGTCTGCCTTGGAAGGTTGTATTTTTCTAGAAAATTGTCCATTTCTTCTAGGTTATCCAGTTTGTTAGCATATAATTTTCTGCAGTATTCTCTAATAATTCTTTGTATTTCTGTGGTGACCATAGTGAATTTTTATTTCTCATTTCTGACTCTGTTTATGTGTGTAGACTCTCTTTTTTTCTTGATAAGTCTGGCCAGGGGTTTATCTATTTTGTTTATTTTCTCAAAGAACCAGCTGCTGCTTTCATTGATTCTATTTTTTTATTGTTCTCGATTTTATTTATTTCTGCTCTAATCTTATTATGTCTCTCCTTCTACTGACTTTGGGTCTCATATTTTCTTCTTTTTCTAGTTTAGTTCATTGTGAGTTTAGACTGTTCATATGGGATGGTTCTTCTTTCCTGGTGCAGACCTGTACTGCAATATACTTCCCTCTTAGCATGGCCTTCACTGCTTCCCACAGATTTTGTGGTGTTGAATTATTGTTATCATTTGTCTCCATATATTGCTTGATGTCTGTTTTTATTTGGTCATTGATCCATTGGTTATTTAGGGGCATGTAGTGAAGGCTCCATGTTTTTGTGGGCTTTTTCATTTTCTTTGTGTGATTTATTTCTACTTTCATACCTTTGTGGTCTGAAAAGCTGGTTGATAACAATTTCAATCTTTTTCAATTTATTGAGGCTCTTCTGTGGCCTAGTATATGATCTATTCTTGAAAATGTTCCACGTGCTCTTGAGAAGAATGTGTATCCTGCTACTTTTTCATGGAGAGTTCGGTAGTTGTGTGTTAGGTCCATCTGTTCTAATGTGTTGTTCCATGTTTCCATCTCCTTACTTATTTTCTGTCTGGTTGATCTGTCTTTGGAATGAGTGGACTGTTGAAGTCTCCTAGAATGAATGCATTGCATTCTATTTCCCCTTTTAATCCTTTTAGTATTGTTTCACATATGTAGGGGCTCCTGTGTTGGGTGCACAGATATTTACAATGGTTATATCTTCTTGTTGGATAGACCCCTTAATCATTATGTAATGTCCTTCTTTGTCTCTTGTGACTTTCTTTCTTTTGAAGTCTATTTTGTCTGATACAGGTACTGCAACACCTGCTTTTTCCTCCCTATTATTTGCATGAAATGTCTTTTGCCATCCCTTCACTTTCAGTCTGTGTATGTCTTTGGGTTTGATGTGAGTCTCTTGTAGGCAGCATATAGTCAGGTCTTGTTTTTTATTCATTCAGTGACTCTATATCTTTTGATTGGTGCATTCAGAGAATTTACATTTAGGGTGATTATTGATAGGTATGTACTTATTGCCATTGCAAGCTTTAGATTTCTGGTTACCAAACGTTCAAGGGTAACTTCCTTACTGTCTAAGAATATAAATTAACTCACTTAGTATGCTGTTACAAGCAATATCTAAAGGTTCTTTTTTTCCCCTCTTTTTTTTCCTCCTCCATTCTTTATATTTTAGGTATCATATTCTATACTCTTTGTCTATCCCTTTTTATTACTTCTGGTGACCGCTATTTAACCTTAGGAACACTTCTATCTACAGCAGTCCCTCCAAAATACACTGTAGTGATGGTTTGTTGGAACTAAATTCTCTCAGCTTTTGCTCACCTGGAAACTATTTAATCCCTTCCTCAAATTTAAATGATTATCTTGTCAGGTAGAGTATTCTCAGTTCAAGGTCCTTCTGCTTCATTGCATTAAATATATAATGCCACTCCTTTCTGGCCTGTAAGGTTTCTGCTAAGAAGTCTGATGTTAGCCTGATTGGTTTTCCTTTGTATGTGATCTTATTTTTCTCTCTTTGCCATTTTAATTATGATATGTCTTGATATGATATGAAATCCCTGATCTTTGCCATTTTAATCATGCTATGTCTTGTCCTCCTTGGGTCCCTTGTGTTGGGAGATCTGTGCACCTCCATGGCCTGAGATACTATCTCCTTCCCCAGACTCGGGAAGTTTTGAGCAATTACTTTCTCAAAGACACTTTATATCCATTTTTCTCTCTCTTCTTCTTCTGGTATCCCTATAATATGAATATTGTTCAATTTGGATTGGTCAAACAGTTCTCTCTGTATTCTTTCATTCCTAGAGATCCTTTTTTCTCTCAGTGCCTCAGCTTCTTTGTATTCCTCTTCTCTAATTTCTATTTCATTTACCATCTCCTACATCATATCTAATATGCTTTTAATACCCTCCATTGTGTTCCTCAACAATTGGATCTCCATCCTAAATTCATTCCTGAGTTCTTGAATATTTTCTGTACCTCCAGGAGCATGTTTATGATTTTTATTTTGAAATCTCTTTCAGGAAGATTTATTAGTTCAGTCTCACTTGTTCCTTTTTCTGGTGTTATTGAGATTTTGCTTTAAACCAGGTTCTTCTGACATTTCATATTTGTATGTGGCGCCTTCTAGTGCCCAGAAGCTTTACTTTCTGGAGCTGCTCAGCTCCTGGAGTGATGTCTGGTGTTGCAGGGGAGTGGTACTGGTGCCTGGAGGAAGGCAAGAGATGTTTCCTGCTTCCTGGCTTCTATGCCTGTCTCCACTTCCAGAACCAGTGGGCCTAACACACAGGTGTAAGTGTCTATGCTTGCATTTGTAGCTGCTGTAGGCAGGGCTTCCCTTTGGCTGGCCTGATGCCAGGGCAGGGTGTGCTGGTTTGTGAGCCAGGTGCGGGCTGGCCAAGAGGAAGGCACAGCAGGCTGCATATCACGTTGGGGGGTCTTGGAGCTATGTATCCAGCCACGGGGATGGAGCACCTGAGGATCATTAAAGTTCCCAACCTTCTCGGCAGAGTGCACCCGGACAATTCTGTTTACTTGTCCTTTCTCTTGAGAACAAAGCTCTGTGCAATCCTTGCCCCTTTAGAAGCCCTCTCCCTTTTAGGAAGTCTCTCAGACTGCCCGCCCAGATCAGCTGGATATGGATCCGTGTTTTCCACAAGCAGCTGGAATCTCAATCTCTCCAAGTATTCCACCTGTCTTAGCTTTCCAACCCCACTAATCTCCAGAGCACCATGCAATGTAGGTTCATGCTCCCAGAGCAGATCTCCAGGGCTCCACCCATTCCCCGCTCCATTTCTCTTCCTCCTGTTGGTGAGCTGGGGTGGGGGAAGGGCTTCAGTCCCTCTGGATCATGGCTTTGTTATGTTACCCTGTTCTGTGAGGTCTGTTCTTTCCTCCAGGTGTATGCAGTCTGGTGCAGCCTTCTGTCCTGTTCCTCTTTCAGGATTCGTTGTATTAATTATATTTTCGTATTTTATGTGGTTTTAGGAGGAGGTCTGTATCTCACCTCTCACACTGACATTTTTAATTCTCTCTCAGCTGTTTTTGATGTAGAATATTGTAGCGAAGGAAAAAAAAGAGCCTTCCATTTGGGATTAACGTTTTCAGACTTGCAGATTCTGAACTCTTGAATGGAGTGGTCTCAATTCTCCTTGTTTTTCATGTCAGACATGGAAATGTAGGCTGGCTCATTTCTGGTAGACAATATCTCAAATTGGTTAAGAAGGAAAGTAAATATTCTATTGGTGATTTTCCAAATATTTGCTTTTCCTTTGCCATCAGAGATTTGGTCCACATGTATGAATGAAGCATTGTGTCTTAGAAGTCTCCTTTTTTTTCCTCTTGTTTTTTCAGTTTACCAGTTGTAATAAAATTTCTATAGGTGGGAGAACTACTGACATTCTGCGGGGGTGTTTCTTAAGCACACAGACAAACCTCATTTTCGACTTTGTGGCAAATAGATGTCAACTCCAATTTCAGAATATGAGCACTGGGATTTTTGAGCTGCTTATAAGCTCATGGGCATGGCAGGATTCTGAGAAATGCTGTTTCAGTTCTTCAGTTGGATAACTTAATTATATTTAATAACTTATGCCAGCATATTTGAAGTGTGGTCTTTTATAGCGAATATCTCTGGTAGGTAGTTTATTATTTATTAATCTAACGACTTAAAATTCTGCAGTAAAAGCTTTAGTACAAGAGATTGTCTAGCCTTGCCTGAATGATTACTTATGGGTCATTAATAGCTGTTACACTGGCAACAGGTCTATTAAATTATGTAGACTAAAATTACAGTAATGACCTCAGATGAACAGCTCTCTGGCAATGGAGACATACTTGAACAAGGAGAAGCACAATCAGAGTGGCTAGGCAGGTTCTTTTCCATATAGTATCTCCCTGGACAAAAATGTTCAGATGTAAAAGCAAGTTTATATCAGAGTCTGGACCTTGATGTTCTTTGTAGAAATGTACCTCGGGAAGAAGTATAGCATTATTGCCGGGTAGTTAAAGCATATGGACCTCTACATCAGATAATCTGTCACTGAATCACCTCTTCACTTTCAAGGCCGTCCACCATAACCTTGGGCAAGAAATGTGGCCTCTCTGAGACAGGCTGTTCTCCACATGAAAAATAAGAGTTATGGTATCTACCACACAGTGTTGTTGGGAACCAAGTGTGATCATATGTATGTCATAGAAAAATATAAACAGGGAAGTGCTCAGAGATGACCCCTCCTCCAGTCTGCCGTCAGGAAAGCTTCAGTCACTTATCTGGCTTTCTCATCTTTGACTCCATCTCTACAGTCCACTTTTATCACAGAAACCTTCCATGATGCAGACTAAGCCAAAAAGAATCAGACCTAAGACTCAGGAGTGAGATGGGAAGAACTTAGCAGAGAAGTTAATAAGTAAAAGAGGTGGAGAGGTGGAAGCGGAGTGCAGAACGAGATTCTGGAGAATGCTGGGGGTTGAGAGGGGTGGGTCACAGGCTGAGGGAGCAAGCAAAGGAGGTAGTCGACATTTCCGCCTGTGCCCTTTGAGAGGCTGGGTTGAGGACTTTTTCTCACTTCATTTCATCTTGTTTTATTTTACACTGTCGAATTCTGAAGCTTGCCTTTGACCTTATTAAGAAACCTAGATTTTAAGTAATTACATATGTAAAGTATTACAGAATATGGCATATAGGAAACATTGAATGCTTATAATAATGTTATAATCATCAGAATATAATGATTAGAATACAATCCTAATAGTATTAACATTAGAATGTTTGTAACAATAAAATAACTACAACAAGAATGATCGTGAGATGATGCCAATTGTAATTACAATCATTGGTATTAGATCTGAAGTGAAATGCCAGCAGAAGCTTCATGTGAACATGTGTGTCTGCTGGGGGTAGCGTTAGAGGCATCAGAGCGGACTATTTAGGAAACATGATATCTTGTCCTCCCTTTCTTACATAGAAACATATTTAACTGGAAAAAAATACTGGAGGAGCTTTCCATTCTTGATGAGATGGAAAATGAGCATGGCTGCTGGCCTCCCTCCTTAAAGTCAACCCTGGAAAAACTAGGGACATAAAAGGATGAGAGGCTTTTGGGGAAATGTGAGACTATCATCATGCTCTGGTGCATGTCCATGTGCGTGGGCATGTGGTGCCTTTCCCACAGAAACTGCAGTGGCCAGTCTGCCGATGTTGAAGGGTCAGCATGTAAATGGCATAACAGCACTGCTGAACTGAAGGTTTGATGTAAACAGTTCTTGAGTACTCATTACTTCAGCAGCTTCCCTCCAATCCCCATGGCTAATGGATTGTAGCTATGGAAAATATTTCTCCATAATGTTCTTTTTCCCCTAAAATCCTGAAAGTAGTTTCCAGACTGGCAGAACTGCCTGTGACAGTGACAGTACAGAGGGACATCCATAGTCATCCTGGGCTGGTCGGGCTCATCCCTGGTCCTCAACTGGGATGCACAGCAAGGCCAGACCTTGACTTGTTGCATCATACACAGTCATAGAGCTGGTGTGTCCAGGCCACAAGGCCTAGACACCTGAGAGTTACAGACACTTTACAGAAAAATAAAGTCAAACAGATGACTATTTAATATAAGTACAATAAATATACTTAAAAAGGGGAAAATACTAGCAATATAAAGTCAGGAAGAGATGTCTTAAATTAGAAACAAGTAGAAATATTTTGATATCAGATACTTAGTAGACAAAATAATATATTCAATAGATGGCATAAATACCAGAAAGAACACATGGAATTCTCACTATTAAGGTGAAGGATGAGATGGAAGAATTTTTTTTAGAAGCTAGCTGGGCACGATGAAAGGACAGCTTGGGAGAATCATCATAGAAATGCCAAAAACTGGATAAAAATGTTCCAGAAGGAATCAAACAATGGAAGGTAGGAAATATTTGATGATTAAAATGAAGATTAAAAAAAAACCCAGCTAAGATTGAAGTGGTTCACAGAATGCCAAGTAGGATTAAGGAGAAAAGCATATTTCATCATAATGAAGTGAAATTTCAGGACATAAAAGACACAAAGAACCCACAAAGCAGATTTAACAGGTTTTCAGAGAGAACACAGACCAAGTAAGAAGAAACAAAAATCAGACTGGCACCATGACTTTAGCAGAGCCTTTGAATCTGCCATGCTCTCTCCCACCCCTGGCTGGTCACTCATCCCACTGTATCTGGAACTGTGGGCTGTCACTTACTCTTGAGTCTGGACTGGTTTTAGCACCGCCCTTACAACTGGTAAATCATGGCAAAAGGGACACTGTTTCTTCTGAAGCCAGGTCAACACAAGTCTTTTGGCTTCTGCCTTGATTGCCTGGAAGGCCCATGCTTCAGATCTTCCTTCTCCAAAGTAAGTCACCATGCTGAGAGAAGGTCAAGTCCCGTGTAGGAGCTCTGGCCAACAGTCCCAGCTGACTCCAGCCTTTCAGCAATCCCCTAAGGCACCAAACTGATGAGTGAAGCAGAAGTCCTGTAAGTGGACCCCCAGCCTCAGATCTTTCAGCCCCTAGCTGTTACAGCCACCCCAGCTGGCAGTCATTCTACTGAGGCTCCAGGCATTAAGGAGAAGAAAGGCCCACCACCCTTGCACTCTTCTTGAATTCCTGACCCACACAGTCTACGGGCCTAAAGTTTTAAAAGATTATTTCTTTTCTTTTCTTTTTGCCACTACATATTTATTAGAGTTATTTTTTACACAGCAGTTACTGGAACACTTGGTTTGTTTTCTCAAGAGGCACCTTTTATCAGATGTAAAGAACTCAAATAATGCCTATTCTATTTTGTTTTCATGCTACCTCCTTCATATATTCATTCATTCCCTGATTCATTTATACTCAAATGTTCATTAATCATCTACCATTTGTCGAGTACTGTCCAAAGTGCTAAGGATAAAATAGTGTGCAAGATAGACACAATCACTGAGCTCATAAAAACTAGAGCCTTTTCTGAATTCTTGGGGTAAATAGAGCTTGAGTTAAAGCTGGAGCCTTGCCTGGCACATTCACACACAAACGCACACACTCACCTACACACACTGTATATGCTTGCATGTATGTGTGATGAATACAGCATTGCATGCCATACAGTCATAGATCATATAAATTAAATCAGTAGGAATGAAAACATATGAATTTTGGAATGCTGCTCTACTCTTTCAGAGGCTCTATATTAGTCTATTTTTTTACTTTAAATTCTTTTTATGAAAGAGCTGGTTAGGGTCTTACCCTTACAGTCAAGCTTCTGTGAGTACAGCTTAAATAGCTATTTTATACACAATGAGTTAAATGCTTTCTTTGGAAAACAACAAAGCTCTGGATGAAGAGTACATAATGGCATCAATAATACTTCTAAAGGAGGTAATTTTTTTTTCTCACAACAGCATATTCAAGCTCAACCACGAAAAACTCTAGAAGTAAATTCTATAAAATCACTGAGATTCACAACACTCTGGAGCTGACATTAACCTTTGCTCTTGCTGAGTCCAATCTGCTTACTTTACAGCTGGAGAGAGTGACCCCAGCAGGTGACGGGACCAGGTGGGTCAGGCTGTCAGCAGTGCTGCAGAGCCAGCTAAACTCTGTGAGGTCGGCTGAGGTACTGTGTAACCCAGAGGAATTCTGGCATGAACTTCAAACCTTCTTCTCAATACTGGCACCAGTTCTGGTCTCCATATGTCTGTGCATACATACAAGCTGAGGCAGAGAAACACATTAAATTGCCAAGGTCCTAGAATCCTGAAAACAGTTGCTATATGCTGTTGCCATGACAACCCACTCAGGAAAGTATTTAGGTGCCAGACTTAGGTTATTATTATTCTTTTTTTTTTCATTTGGGTCCCAGAGGAGTACCAGAGTGAGTTGATAACTCTTTTATTGCTACCTGGAGAGAAGTCTTTCCTATCCTTCGTAGCTGCCCATGGCAGATCAACTCTCCAGGGATGGTATAACTCATGCAACTACCGCCGGTTTTGTTTCCTTTAGAGACAAAGGTCTTTGATGATTGTGGTGTCATGAAAAATAAGGGGCTTGTGTAAGCTAAGATGTCTATGAAAATCTGAGACTTCTTTAGCCCCTGATTTCCTTTGCATTTATGAGGCTCCCTGTTTTATTTCCCTGCTGCTTGTTTTCCACCAGAGCATCTGTTCCTTCCTGCAGAGGAAACATTTGTACCGTTCAAATGGTCGGATTATGAGTCACAGATTAAGCATAGGGGACTTTTCTGAATGATGCCGAGCAAGGCTTTAATTAAGAGGGAGGAAGAAGTTCTGGTGAGTGAGAGCAAGGTGGGAGTGTGCAGACACATGCACAGGGCCAGCCTCTCCCTAGGGCCACTCTCTCCTTCTGGCAGGGAAGCATCGTCCACTTTTAGGATGTATAAGAGGCTCATAATGTGGAAATTCTCAGAACTGCATCACGATGCTACCAGAACCATGCACCTCCTGTGTGTCAGACACCATTTTAAGCATTTTTATATTTTAATGCATTAAATCCTCACAAAAGCCCAGTGAGGTAGGTACTACAGAGGTAATATTCCAGGTATGGGAACAGACGCAACTTGTCTGGTTTTACTTCCTCTGGAGACAAAGGTCTTTGATGATTATTGTGTCATGCAAGATAAGGGGCTTGTGTAAACTAACAAGCCCAGGGACACCCAGCTAAATAAGTGGCAGTCCCAGTATTCAAAGTCAGGAAGAGCACACTCTTGTGCACCATAACATATCTCCTCTGCTGACATGCAGCTGTCTATCCTGTTGGCACTAGATGGAAATCACATGCCTACATCACCACTTGTTCAAGAGGCCACCACTTTCATGTTCTTCTGCTCTACTCCAAAATTTCTGTGGCCACCAGCTCCTTCTGTCCAGATTCTACCTCATGCCTTAGTTAAAGCACTAATTCTCTCTCAACCCCACAGCCACATGTCATATACCCCTCACTCTCATACTGGTTTTGTTCAATCATTCTTCACATTGCAGCCTAGGAGATTCTTTGAAAATGTATCTCAGATCATTTTCAGTTTCATTTCAAAACCCTTCAATGCTTCCCCATCCTTCCCTAGATGTGAGAACTTCAGTAGACTCTCCCTGTGCCTTATACATACATCTGCCTCTATTATAATTGTCTACTCATTCTCATTTAATGTGACTTATCCCAAGATGTAATTTTTGTTTTTATCATTGTTTCTCCACATCCTAAAATACTTCCTATGTAAACACAGATGAAAGCAAGGAATTTAAATTAAAATGCCTGGCTAGGCCTTGGTCTTCATGTTAGGAAGCTGCCATGATCCATTTCTTATTAGTGTAAGCCTACCTATGACATTAACAATATCTGTCCACCACAATTAGTCTACTGCACCAGAGACAAAGTTTTCTCAACCATAAAACAAACGGCTTTCAGTCTCAACCCAGGAATCATTGTCAGAAGCATGGTTTTGTTTTTGAAAATTAATACCTGCCTTTTCTTTAAGTACCAAACACCATACTCTTTCTACCAGGCTAACACTGACTACTCTGATCACACATGATTCATTAATGTCACATGTTGTAATACACCTCATCAGAGAACACACCGTTTCACAGTCTCCATCATAATCAGCTTCATTTGCTGAGCATACACAGTATTGAGAACCGAGTATTAGGTGGTTTAGTGAGGAATGCAGAGGAAATATTCTCAGTTTCTTTAGAAGAATTTCCTCATTTCAGTTGCTAGCACTTCCTTCTACCCAACCATCCAACGTACCATCTTCATTCTTCTCCCTTGTTGCCTTATTCAATAGTAGATCAGTAGCTCAAGTGGATGTTGAATCCATCTCCTCATCTTCATTGCTATGAATTCTGCCCCAGCCTGGACACCTCTTTCTGAAAACTGAACCATCCTCTTCATTAGGTCCCTGTCTCCTGTCTTATCCTTTTACAGTGTCTTCAGAGTATTCTATCTAAAAAGTAATCTCCTTACTTAACCCCTTTGAACACTCCACATAACCAAGTTCCATAGCCTTGCATTCAAGGTCTCCTATTATTTGGCTAACAATTATAGAGTATATACTGAGTGTCAGGAACTGCTCTAAGCACTTGAGGTGTATTAACTAATTGTTCCTCTTCACACTCCAATGAGGGAAGTACATTTGTTTGCTATCTTACTCTCAAGTTTCAAAACTATTCATTCCTACTACATATTGTGTGTTAAGTTATATGAGTGATGTCGTTCATGAGATTTTGTTTATATTCATTCTTATGCTTGGTATGATTCCATTTGCTTTCCATTTCACTTTCTTAATTGGTTATTCATCCTTTGAAACTCATTATAGGCATATTACATGCTCCTGAAAAACCTGTTCTACCCTCTCTCCCAAAGGTAGGCAAGGAGCACATTTCTGTGCTTCAGGGACACTTTACATAAAATCCGAACAGGATGTCCACCACACAGAATTGGCATTGTCTCTTTGTGGACATATAACCATTTAAGTGTCCAAGGACATGACTGTGTTTTCTTTCATAGCTATCTTTGTCCCCTGCCCCTTCCCAGGGGATAGTCAGTGAATACTTATTGAATAGAGTGGGTACTTTACTGCACATTCATTAAAATAATATTTACTTTATAAATGTGACTGACTACTAGTGTAAAAAGCATGTTGGTGGTGTAGGAAAGGGGAGGAGTTAAGGATTAGAGTAGAAAAGCAGATTTAAATCACGCAAAAGTCGTGAAGAACTATACTTTTTGAGTCAAGTTTTGAAGTAGGGAAACAGATAAAGGAGACAAATAGAAGAAAAATCATTCCAATGGCTAATGTTCTGTGGAGTATATGGACGATGCTATTTGGGGATGGAAATAAGATGGGTTTTACCAAGGCACAGAGATCTTTGGAAGAACAGTGGTATTGGAAAAACAATGTGGCAAAATGTCTCAAATGTTAGCTATAGGAAAATTAATGTAGATATTACAGGCATGGGGAGATACTTATGTTTCTGGGCAAGGCAGGGAATTAACTAGGAAGGAAATTAAGAAAGAATATTTAAGCTGCTGTCAGGCAGATTGGACATTGAAGAGCACAGAAATAAGGGGAACAGATAAGAATCTATTGCAAACTATAAAAACAAATCATGGCCTATGTACCCGATGGAATACTATACAGCAGTGAAAAGTGAATGGGATGTACATGTCACCACAGATGAATCTCCACCATATAACGCTGAGAGCAAAAATGGCACATTTACAAGAAATGAAAAAAATATTAGTTATCATTTAAGGAAACAAATATGAACAAAAGTTTATCCTTCCATATTGAAAAAATATGCATGGAAAAGATAAATATTGAATTCAGGAGATTAGCTGTTATTTATGAATGAAGAAAGAATCTGATTGCAGAAGAGTACATAAGGGGTTTCAAGTTTTTTCTAATGTTTGATTTCTCACCCTGAGGGGTGGGTATATGGATATTGGGTATTTATTCTCAATATGCTTTATATAGCAGCAATATTTTACAATTATAGTAATAATAAATAATCAGAAAACAATGGGAAGTGTAGTTTAACATATTCTATTATAAATAAAGTTCTAGGCACAAAAGAAAAAGAAACAATACAGGAATTACTATAAGAAAAATAAGAGTTAAGATCTTTAAGGAAGCATTCCAAAGCAACAAAAGCAAAGGAGAATGAAGACAATGGAATTATTTGATATCCCAGTGAGAGAGCTTCATATTCCTAATACAGTTACGACATTTAGCTATAAAGGTATTTTAGAAAGAGCAGGGTGTATACAATTGTTGAAAGCATGAGAAACCAGGATAAATCAGGGGAAACTGGATAGAATCTGAGCACAGGAGATAGCTAAATACATGTGAGTAGTGAGTTCATTGAGAGACAGAGGCTTGGAAAGGAAACTAAAGGGCCCTGAACAATGAGTACACAGTTAGTGATCCTGGTAGAAAGGGAGCCAACCAAGGAAAAGTGTGTTTGTTTGTTGGCAAAGGCTCTGAAGACAGGACAGCTCTTTATTGAGTTTGAACATAAGGAGAAGTACCCAAGAATGTAAGCCTTTCATCACATTTGTTTCATCTGTCACTTAATTTACTTTCTCTTGAGCATTGAAATGGAGAGAGATCTGAGTGAATTTAAAATTTGTTATTTTATAATGTTAAATCCAAAGCTTCTAAATAGATTTGAAAAATCAAGTCTGTTAGAGATTTATTTAGAACACATTAAAATGTGCCTGTCTCTTGAGTTTTAAGTCACTTGTTCTCTGTTCTACACATTATCACCTACACTTGAATTTCAGTAAGAAAAAGAAAATTATGATTATCACTAATATTTGCTGGGAGATCTCTACATGACCAGACAATGCCAAATATTGTACATAAATAATTTCATCGAGCCTTCTCAACTTTATGAGCAAGGACTTATATAAAATGCAACTATTTACTGAGCATCTATTATATGCAGACACTGTTCTAGGTGCTGAAAATAAGGTTGTGAACAAAATCAGTTCAAATTCCTGCCCACATGGAGCTTATATTCTTGTGGATGGAAACAAATCCTAAATGAAATAAATTCATGTAATATAACCTAGTTATTTGTATTGACAAAAGTAATGAGGGAAAGGAAGTGCTGTTTAACTTAAGTGAGATGGTGAGAGGAGGCCTCATTGAAACAACTTTTTTAAAGCCTAGAGGATGTAAGGGAGTCCATGGTGATGATGATGATGGGGACACAAGTTCATGACAGAGGAAATGGCAACGAGAAAAACTCTTACAACCCACAGCATGGAGGCTGTCAGGAGAGTGACCTGCACTCTCAGGGAAGGGAGAACAGTAAGAGATGGGGTAGGAAAGACAGGAGTATGGAGGGAAGAAAGGTGACATGTAGAACCCTGGAGAGACTCGGAGGCCCTTCCACTCGACTCTGAGTGAGACAGGGAGACCTTGGCAGGTTCCAAGCAGAGGAGTGCCCTAGTGTGAGTCCTGTTTTAGCTTAATCAGTACAGAAGAAGTGGTGCCCAGGGAGGGGCCAGATAGGAGCTGCTGGTGACTCAGCCCAGGGAAGGAGCCCTGGAAGTTGGAAGAAGTGATATTTTTCCAGCACAAAATTTTTAAATTGTGGTATGAAAGTGAAGTTGCTTGCTGGTGCCCATGTGATTTTGAGGCTAGTACATGTATGAGGTCTATTTCTGCCCTTCTTTTTGCCTTTTTGAAACTGCTGCGAAACTGTCATTTGTTCTACATGCTATGACTACACTACATGCTCTGGCCTTGCTCATTGGATATGAATCATTGCATAATAAATTCTTTCCTATTCCTTTTTTTCTTCTTTAGACAATGGCAACAAAATTAATTGCATTGGCTCTGTTGCACTGCCATTTCTATGATGTCAAGCCAATGTCTCATTTTGTTAAAAAACTTAAACATAACAGTCTCATTCTGTAGAACTATCATTCAACTGTGAATTTACGGCAATAACAAGTGTATCTTTGTTACTTGTGACTTAATACAGATGTAGACCTGGGGTAACTTTGGATAAGTTGACACAAAAACATGTCCTGCAGATGTCAGTCAGGTTTGCTCACCAACACATCAGTTGCAAAACACTGTCACCATGGAAATTTACTTGGCATGAAAGCAATCGTAAATACCAGTCAAACACAGTCACTAAATTTATAAAGTAAGGAACTGACCAGCCAGATGATACAGGCTATACCTTTGTGTGTTTGTAGATTAAATGTCACAGAAAATACAAAATAGGTAATAATAGTTATCTCAGATAATAATTACTGTCTCACTGGCTATTATAATAGTAAAAACAATGTGACTATTTTTATCTCTCAGAAAGCTGCTGCTGTGCTAGTCATGGATTAGTACACTAATGCTTGTGACAAATTACCTCCCAACACAGAAGTGAAGTAGCACTCACTCATTTCCATGGCTCTGCAGTGGCTGTAGGTCTTGCTCATCTGGCAGGGCTCAGCAGGGCGGCTCTGCCTCAGGCTGCATGACTGCAAGGAAGCTGGGAGACACTGCTCCATGCATCCTTATCTCCCGTGAACCAGTGGGCTAGCCAGGGCGCATTCCCAGAGCAAGGGCAGTGGTGTGGGAGGGCATGGCCCACCTGAAAAATTCATGTCAAGCAGGGGTGTGTTACAGTGGTTACACTTATCCATAAGAGTTGATTGTTACATTTTCAGCCTTTTGTGAGCTGCTTGTTAAAAATAACCATGATTAAAATTTAAATTACACAAAGATACAGTTGAATATACTACATTAAAAACAAAGATAAATATTCATAACTCACCACTTTCTAATTATTATTCTATGTTCTCTTGTTCTCTAGGATCTTGAGGCTAGTAGATCTATTACATCTGTTTGGCAGAAATACTATAAAATGGTATTGCTACTGGTATCTCTTCCCAACTTTTCATTTACCAGGTTGCTTGCAATTGGCTGGGGTGGCCATGCAAATCAGCAAACACACAAATCAGAATGTTTTTCCCCCTATTGTTTAATGATGGGTTCCCCATCCAACCTGTTTAATAAGTGAAGAGACTGGGGTTCCACATTCTCCAGCACAGAATTCACTTGGAATCTTTGCTTGCACTAAGACTGCAAATACCCCATTGGCAAAAATTATCAGGGGTGAAATGCACCCTACCTTTCACAAAAGAAGTTGCAAGATGACATGAGAAGGGTGCATGTAGAAGGAAGAATGAATTGTCAAAACCAATAATTCAATCTACCACAGGTAGGAACAGGCACAAAAGATATGTGGACAGCAAAGTCCGTTTCCATGCATGGGTGAATGTGTGAATGCATAAACTCTGATTTTCCTCAAAGGTGACTATACCTAATTACTCCAACATCTCTTAGAAGAAAAACCCATATTTTTTGAATAAGGTGACAATTTGAATTACGAAATAGAACCATACCCATTTGTATTTATAAAATGTTCTTCAATTATGATGGAATACAAACTTAAGTAGGCTGGCACAGGTTTCTTCTTCATTATTCCTAAGCTCTAGTAAGTGTAATTCTTAGTAAATTTTTATTCCATTCTGAACCTAGCATATTCCTCTCAAAGTATTATTCTTTCAAGATTGCAAAGCTGGATGGCCTATGAGAAAAAAGCCTCCAAGCTTAACTCTGAGAATGTTAATAGTCTTACTTTCCTTCTGTGCAGATTTGTCTGTTAATTGGAAATAGCATTCCCAGCTGCACTGGGGATGTTTTCTGAACAAAGGGAGGAGGACATCTTAAAGATCGCAGTGGAAGTCAAGGCAAACCATAATTTACACTTCAGAATATAAATGCCCTAGGGAAGCCTTCTTCCCCTGCTGTCTGGAACTCTGATTGGCACTTCAATAGGACTCCCCCAAACTGGAAGTGGCTCCCAGGAAACCCATCCTAATGGTTACCAATGACTGTAATTCCAGGCGTCTGATCTGAGAAAATAATGTCTATGAGAACAGGACATTTAGAAAGTCAAAAGGACTGTGAAAACCAGTGAAAGCCAAAAACCCAACCCAAGGATGAGAGTCAGAACGTGAGAACTGAGGGTTTGTAGATGTTTCAGTCTGGAGATAGATGTATTTCTAATTCAGGTTGATTATTCTGCTATGGCTGTCAATACCAGGGCCAAGAGCAAATATACTGTGCCCATCTCCCAAACCCACCCCAAACCTTTCCCCTCCAGGGGGAATAATCCATCACAGGCTCTTTGTAAATTTAAAGCATTGAAAAAAAAATGGGGAAATATAAAATTCCCAGAGATTCCTGGATGAAATTTGTATTTTGGATGTTAAGACATTAAATCTGCCCTCTTCAGCTCTGAAAGTCATTTAAAAAGAGAGGGATAGAGCTAGAGAAAGAAAGTAAGGTACCTCAGAGTTATTCTCAACTCTTGCCTCCCTAAATAAGCACAAAGTTCTGCACCGCTGCTCTCCCTCTCCAGTTCTTCAAAGTGGGGGGATGGAAAATGGAAATCATGATTCATCTGCTGGCCTAGATTATAGTCTCTCCACACAACCTGACTTTCACCTGGGCCAGAGCTCCCCTTCCTCCCTCCTCCCTTCCTGCCTTCCTTTCTCTTCCCTCCCCTCTTCCTTCCTTCCTTCCTTCCTGCCTCCTTTTTTTTATTTGGTCCTTATCATTACTATGAGGATAAAGTAATATACAGTATTATAAACATGAATAAAACAGGAACATACATGAACACACCTGCTGACCCAGAGAAGTCCAGTTTGCATGGTGAGAAAAAGAAATCTAATAGGTTTTCTCCAAAAGGTTACCAAGGGTATCAACACACTAATTCATGAAAGAGTCTACTTTGACCCCAGTGATTTAAAGCATAACATTTATCAAATACAGCATTCCCAGTTAGTTATTCATTAGTCTTTCCCTATTGGAATTCTGGCATTTACTTATCGATTATTATCCTACTCTTACAGGCTTGAGAGTAAATCTTTTTTTTTTTTTTTTGCATATCCACACATATTCTCTAGTAATTCCTAAACATATCCTTGACTTTTCCTTGACTTTTTTTTCTTGTTGGGGCAGATACATTTTATAACATCCTTGCCAAGAGGCTTTAAAATTCTTCTTGGATGTAAATCATGATTAATATGACAGGATTGGCATCTTTAAAATTTTGCATTTTGTCATCCCATAATGTGACTGTCACATTCATTTCAGTCTTACTTTATGCCCCTTCAGTAAAGCTTCAGAGTTGTTTTCTCTCTGTGGCCTCCATCAAATTTTGAAGTTTTCCTCCTATTTCTAGAGTAACAAGTAGCTTTCCAAATGGGGATCTGAAAAGATCACCAATTATATTGTCATCAGTTGAGATGATCATATCCCCACTCTTCCCACAAATACTTTACTTTGCTAGCGTAGAGAATTACAACATTGGGAATGAGATTTCGTACTCAGAATTTTTGCTAAAATTATTAGGAAAGAAAAATTCTCTTTCATTGGGAGTTGCTAAACTAAATAGGATACAGATCTGGAAATGTAAGCTGCCATTTTACCAATATAAGCAAGGACAATGTTTGAAAAAGACCACACAGTATTAACCAGAACTCAAAGATGAAGAGACAAAAGGTGACACCATTTGAAGAATTTACTTAACTCATGTCTAAGTTAAATCTACTCAGTGGACACTTCAATATGATGAATCAAAAATCGTTCCCTTTTAGTTCTTCAATTAAGCCTCTGTCATTTGCTACTGAAAGAAACATACATATAATGTTTTGTGTTCAATTTCTAGAGTTTGTAAAATAATCACTGTAAAAATAAATCCCATTGTGCAAAAGGATAGTGTTGGGGAGGAAAATTTTTTCACTGCCCTTCAAGGTTCTTCTCACTGGTCTAAGAATCAAATTGACATGAGGGAGATTAACAGAAGAAAATCCAATTTAATTCCATAGGTATGGGAGCCCACATACAAGACAGGTTCAAGGACAGAAAGGTACAATGAGGTCTATATGCCATCCTGAGCTAGGGACTGGAAAGGGCCTGGGCTTCCAAGGGGAGGAAAGAAATGCCCGGGGCAAGAAGAGCATTGGCTTGGGAAGTCGATATTTGCTCTGCCACACAGATGGGCCACTCTGAAAAACGTATCTACAGTAATAACCCTAATTCTGGGAAAGACACCCAAGTTAGATTCTTCCAGGTAGGTACACCCAAGTTAGATTCTTCCAGGTAGGTAAGGGAAGAGTAAATGTTTCTTGATCCTGAAGGGTCTACTCTGTTGCCTTCAGCTCAAAGAGTCCACATGACAAAGCAGCACATTTGGGGAGACTTATTCTGAACCCCATTAATAGAAACAAAAGAAACACTTTACACCTCATTCTATAAGGATGGTTTACCTTAAAACTACTGCAGTTTACCTATTACTTTTTCTTTGATTGTTTCTGGCTATATTTTATGTTGCCAGGGACAGTGTTTTTATTCAGTGGATAGATACATGGGGAGCTCTACTTTTTGTCTATTTGTTAATTTTTGCATCATGGCACCTATGGTTTCTACTTTTTGTAGCTTGTGAAGTTTTTCTCTGAAACTTAGTGCCCCAGCATATCGTGTGGACTTAATTTCATGAGCAGAGTGGTAATAAGTAGCATTCTGTATTTGTCAGATGCAGAGTCTTTCCTTTTCCTTCCTTCAGCCCTTTTTTGTTCCTACTCTTAGATAAGACTTGTTAATCATATTGTTCAGATTTTCTCTACCTTTGCTTTTCTTTTTCTTTTTTTTTTTCTGATCTACTTACTTCTGTGAGAGAAATGTGGGACTGCCCCTATATTATCACAGTTTTTGCTATGTCAATATAAAAGATATGTTGCTAGGAACCCAAATATTGAAGAGAAAATATTTCTCTTGGATACTTTATCCTACTTGCCTTGAATTAATTTGGGCTAATGTTAATATTGCTTTACTTTTTCCTACTTAGCATTTCCTTGCTTTAATCTCTGCGTGCACGTATATTGTGCTATAAAATCATGCATGAGTAAAAGATACATGTAACATGAAAGACAGACCAGTGAGTTTTAATGTCACAGAGTATGAAACATTCATTGAAAGTTTCAGGTTCCACATTGCAACTAACATTTACAAAATGGCCACTTGTGAAAATTTTGTGTAATATCTAAGAAGAATATTCATATTTATCTGAAAAGGCTATGAAATCACCCTTTCTTTTCCAACTACATATATGTGTATGAGGTCAATTATTTTTTCCCTTACTTCTAGCAAACAATATGGCACAAAAAATTTAGTGCAGAGACATGAGAAACCAGTTGTCTTCTAAGTCATAACTTAAAGATATTTGCAAAAGCTAAAACTATGCCTTCTCACTGAAATCATTTAGGTTGGGGAAAGGGTTATTTTTTTAATGTGTAATTTAACATTTAATGGATTTATCAGTTACTTTATTTAATACATAAATATTTTCAATTTTTTTAATTTTAATTTTGAACCCCTTAAGTACTGATAGATACAACCTGCATGAACAAAAGATCTTTGGGGTTCTTAACAACTTTTAAAAGTATAAAAGGATTCTGAAGACAACAAGTTTCAAAAACCTCTGTCTTGGTGAAAATGCCTTGCTGCATATAATGTGAATATTTTCCTCCCATTGGAGATGTCTGCTTTTATTTTTCCAATTCCTATTAATGAAACATTTTTGGGAAATTTAATAACAACATATAGTAATAAACATATTTTTTCTTTGGTGTGGAGTAAACTGCAGAATTTCCAGAATCTCCTGCCTAGCCTTAATTCATTTACATATCAGTAGGTGTTTTCTACCACAGAGCCTCCTGTCCATCTAAGGCAGGGGGTGGAGAGAGGACAGTCATTGTCTCCTCCCCTCTGTTCCTAGTACATAATTGGTGTCTGCCTGTCACCAAGGACCAGCCAATGGAGTTCCTCCCAGGAGGGAAGGGTGGGAAGTAGAGAGCGTAAACTGCCGCTGGAGGAGATGGATGGCGCCCCGCCTAGCTAGTGAATTTGGGCAAGCTGTGAGAAATAAAAAATGGTTTCTCCCAACCAATCCTTTCTCTTGATATATTTCAGTTTCACTGGTTCCCCCACCAGGAGCACAATTGGTAAGTACTTTTTTGCATCTTCTTCAAGAAAGTTTGTCTACCACCTTGAGTAAAATTATTCCCCCGTGTTTCAGCCTAGAGGCTTTAGAGTTCTAGTTTTTATGCTTAGGTTCATGATCTACCTGTTGTGTGTGGTATGAAGGAGAAGTTGAGGTTCATTTTAGCTATATGATTCTCCAGTACCCAGTAGTTTGGCACCATTTGTTGAAAAGACTTGTTTTCCCCATCTAACTGCCCTTGTAAAAAGACAAAAAATAATTGACTGAATACTATATAGTTTTAAAGTAAATTTTGAGATGATACATCTTCCAGTTTTTCTTCTTTTACATATATAAACATATATATTTTTTATGGCTGTCCTTTGAATTTATATATGAATTTTAGAATAAGCTTGCCAATGCCTATCAAACATTTCAATGAAATTCCATTTCAGGTTGCTGTGACTATATAAAATAGTTTGATATCTTAACAATACTGAGTCTTTCAATGTAAGAAGATGAACATTAATTTGGACCATCTTTACTTGCAGTGATGTTTTATAATGTGGAGGTAGTCAGTATTTTTGTTCAATTTATTTAATCTTTTAAAAAGATTTCACTTATTAATTCCAAAGTGTTTTTTTTTCTTTTTAGATTTCTTAAGGTTTAAAAAGTAAACAATCATGTCATATGTGGAAATGGTAGTTTATTTCTCCTTCTTCTGTCTTTATGCATTTATTTCTTTTTCCTGCCTTGTTGCATTGACAAGATCCTCCAGTACACTGTCAAGGAGAAGATATTCCTGTTCTGTTCCCAATCTTAGGGGAATGAATCCAGTTTTTTACCAAGTTATATGTTAACTATAACATATCTGGGCCCTTTAGGGTGATGTTTTTCTATTTTTAGTTTGCTAGTGGAGAGATTTTATTCTGAATGGTTGATGTATTTTTTTTTTAAAAAGGTTTTCTGCATCTCTTGGAATGATCTGATGTTTTTTTTTTCTCCTTTATTATGTTATTATAGTAAAATAACATAAATTTGTCTTTCAAAGTTAATTTGACCTTGTAATCCTGGAATAAATGCTGTTTGGCTATGCTGTAATATCCATTTTTAAAAGAGTTGAATATAATTTGATAAAATTTTGTCAATATATGGATTTTTTTGTTTGTTTGTCATGTTCAGTACTAGGATTTTTCTGCCTTCATATAGCACAATCAGAGTGTGTTTCATTTCATAAAAGCATTTGTATACAGCTGGTATTAATTTTTCTTGAATAGAATTGATACAATTCACCAGTTAAATTATCTGGCACTGAAGTTTTTGTTGTGGAAATATTTTTGACAGTTTCCTTAATAGATACAGGGGTATCATATATATATATATTTTTTTCTTTCAGTGTTCACTTTTGAAAGAAGTGTTTTCAAAGAATTTGCCCAACATTTTGGCTATGTTGAATAAGTACACCATTGTTTATACATTTGACTTATTATTATTTTAATATCTATAGGATCTATAGGAACTACTCTTTCAGTTCTGATGTAATTGGTATTATATCTATTACTTCTTCCTAAGCTTTATGCATCTATTACAAGAGTCAGTCTAGGCTTTTTAACTGTCCTCTACTGTTTTCTATTTCATTGATTTCTACTTATTAGTATTCCTTTCTTCTATATACTTTGGGATTAATATGCTTTTACTTTTCTAGCTTCTTATAGTGGAAACTGATATCATGGTTTTCATCTTTTTTTAAATAATATGCTCTTTTATTGCAAATAATTTCCTCAATCCACTGTTTCACTCACCCAATAAGCTTTGATATGTTGTATTCTGATTATAATTCAGTTTTGAAATGCTTGCTACTTCCCATTGTAATTACATCTTAGATCTGTGGATTATTTAAAGTGTGTTTTTTAATTTCCAAAGATGGGGCTTTTCTTGGTTTCTACTTGTTACTGATTTTTATCTAATTTGTTCTCATCAGAGGATATACTTGTATGATTTCAATCTTTTGGGAGTAACTGATATTTATTCCATGGCCAACATATGATCTATCTTGGTGAATGTTCCATGTGAACTTGAAAAGAATGGATGTTCTGCTATGTTGGGTGTGTTAACCTTAAAATGTACATCAGTAAGCTTGATTGTCATAAAAATCATCCACATACTTGCTACTTTTTGTAAATTCTATTGATTTATGAGATCGGGGTGTTAAAATTTCTTTCTTTGATATTTAATTTGTCACCTACATTTAGTTCTGTTGGTTATTTCTTCCTGATTATGAAACTCTCTTATTCAGTGCATGTACATTTAATTTTTGTTTTCTTGATGAGTTGAGTATTTTGTCATAATATAATGACTATTCTAATGAGCTGTAATACTCTTACATTGAAATGTACTTTGTCTTCTAATAATATAACTAAGACAGATTTTTTTTTGCATGGTATATCTTTCATTATAGTATATTCAACTTCTCTATGAATTTATAAGTAAAATATGTCTTTTGTAGACAATCTATATGTGGGTCTTGCTTTTCTAAACTTTCTGACAATCTCTCTTTTAATTAGAGTGGATGTCCATTTTAATTTAATACATACACCATTTATTCATATGGTTGGGTTATTTCTACCATCTTGTTATTTGACTTTTAGTTGTCTCTCTATTTTTGGTCTTTTCTTCCTCCATTTCTATCTTATTTTGGGTTGTTCAAATCTTTTAAATATTTCATTTTATTCCTATATGGCTTTTTCATTTGTACTGTATATTTATTCATTATTTTTTATTTTTGGTTTTGTGCTAGAAATTAATACACATCCTTAACTTACCTTAATCTTTGGCCAAGGCTTTACCTTCTTCATCATGCATATCTTCAAGGATGCCCAGCCTGCCCTCCTGTACCTGGTCCCTGCCTGCATCAGCCTTCCTGTTCTGGTGGCACTGGCTAAGGAAGAAGACAGAGATAATCAGTCATGAGGAGTCAAATCGTAAGGATTCAGTGGCAGTGATCCAGAGGGAACAGTCTTCTTTCTTTCCCTAAATTTCCTGAGATATATTGACATATATTATTTTGTAACTTTAAAGTATATAACACAATTATTTGATATACAAATATGTTGCAAAATAATTACCACAATAAAGTTGGTTAACACATACATCACCTCATACAGTAACTTTCCTTTTCCTATGGTGAGAGCTTTAAGATTTATTCTTTTAGCAACTTTCAATTATATGATAAAATACTGGTAATTATAGTCACAATGCTGTACATTAGATCCCCAGGACATAGTCATCTTATAACTAGAAGTTTGTATCCTTCAATCACCTTCATTCATTTCCTTTCTATTTTCTGTGTCTATGAGTTCAATTAAAAAAAATTCTACATATAAGTGAGGTCATAAAATGTCTGCCTTTTTTTGTCTGATTCATTTCATTTAGCATAATACCCTCTAGGTTGATCCATGTTGTTGCAAATGGAACAATTTATTTTTATGACTGAATAATATCTCATATATACCACATGTTCTGGTATCCATTCTTCCAACAATTGATACCAGGGTTGTTTCCATGTCTCGGCTATTGTAAATAATTCTTCAGTGAACATAAGCATACAAGTATCTCTTGGAGAAAGTGATTTCATTTCCTTTGGATATACATCCAGAAGTAGAATTCCTAGATAATACGGTACCTCTCTTTCTAATGTTTTGAGGAACCTCCAGTCTGTTTTCCATAATGGCTAGACCAGTTTAGTACACCCACAAAGCATAAGGTTTCCCTTTTCCCCACATCCTCACAACACTTGTTATCTTGTTATCTTTTGTCATCTTTAAAATAGTCATTCTAACAGCTATGAGGTTATAGTGGTCTCACTGTGGTTTCAATTTGTTTTTCCCTTATGATTGGTGATGTTGAACACCTTTTTATACTCATACACAAATATATTTGAATGTAGTCTCTAGAAAAATGTCTATTTTTGTTCTTTGCCATTTGTTATTTGGCTTATTTGTTTTTTGGGGCTATTGAGTGGTATCAGTTCTTAACATATTTTGGATATTAACTCCTTACCAGATATGTGATTTGCAAATATTTTCATTCAATCCATAGGTTGTCTTCTCATTTTGTTGATAATTTATTTTGCTATGCAGAAAGTTTTAGTATGTAAACCCCCTTTGTCTATTTTTACTTTTGTTGCTCATGCTTTTGGTGTCATATCCAAAAAAAAAAAAATTGCTAAGACCAGTGTGAGGAGCTTTTTCCTTGTTTTCTTCTAGGAATTTTATAATTTCTGGTCTTATATTTTTAAGTAAGTCTTTAATTCATTTCAAGTTAATTTTGTGAGTGGTATAAATTAAAGGTCCAGTTTCATTCTTTGCTTATCCAGTTTTGCTGCCACCTCTTCTTGAAGAGTCTATCTTTCCTCCACTGAGTATTTGTGGCTCCTTTGTTAAATATTAAGACCATATATTTGACCATTTAGTTGGCCATGGATTTTTTTCTGGGCTCTTCACTCTGTTCTATTGGTCCATATGTCTGCTTTTATACCAATACTATAGTGTTTTGAGTACTATAGCTTTATAGTATAGACATTAGGCAAATCTAATTTCAAAACTGTGATACCTCTAGTTTTATTTTCTGGCTATGTGGGGCCTCTTGTTTCACACAGATTTTAGGATTGTTTTTCTCTTTTTGTAAAAAAAAATGGCATTAAATTTTTGATAGGGATTACACTGAATCTACAGATGGCTTTGGATAGCATGGACATTTTAACAATATTAGTTCTTCCAATCCATGAGCACAGAATATCTTTCCATTTTTTTGTATCCTCTTCAGTTTCTTTTGACAATGTCATAGTTTTCAGTGTACAGATCTTTCAATTCCTTGGTTAAATTTATTCTTGAACATTTTATTATTTTTGATGCTATCATGAATGGGATTGCTTATATATTTTTCAGATAGTTCATTTTCAGTGTATAGAATTGTTACTGATTTTTTCACTTTGATTTTGAATCCTGGAAATTTCACTGAATTCACTTATTAGTCATAATAATTATTTTTTGGTGGAGTCTTTAGGTTTTTCTATATATAGGATCATTTCTCTTGCCATTTGAGAAAAGTTAAAGTTTCTCCTTTCCAATGGATGCCTTTTATTTCTTTCTCATGTCTGATTGCTTTGGTGAGGACTTCCAGTACTGTGTTGAATAAAGTGGTGAGAATGGGCAACCTTGTCTTTTTTCTGATCTTAGTGGAAAAACTTACAGGTCTGTTTTCTCTGGCATATGTTCTGCATGTTGAGCCTGTTTCATTTTTTTCCCATTGTGTTAGTTATATACTCATATTTGTATTTGAGTTTCTCCTGTCTGGCTGTGTCTGCAGCTTGGTCTGTCTTCAGTAATCCTGGAAGAAGGGCAGGACATTCTTCTCATAGGGACACACAAGTAGCTTACATCTTTTCTTTTTTTGTTGTTTTTGAAGCAGAGCTCTGGCTTGCCACACTGGTCTCAAAGCTCATGCTCATAGCCCTGGCTGATTGAAATGAAAATGAAACATGGAATGGGGGCCACCTCTTAGCTATTCACAATTTGGTCACATCCTATTCCTGGTCTCTGTAATCTCTAGACTGGAAGTACCAAAGGAGTTATGGTCTCTTTTCACAGAAATCTTCTTCTCAGTTTGCTTTGGGATGTTGTTTTCTCAGTTAGGTGGCTCCCATCAGAGCTGCATCACTTAGAGGGTTTTATGCCATGTATCCTAAAACTTGGGCACGCTTAAAGGGATAGAGGATAAGGAGGCAGGCAGGAGACATGATTAGCCCTGTGTTTGATCCAAACCAGTATTGAAAAATGTGTAAGCATAAAATATATTAGTGATTCTGGTAAAGATAATGACAGAGAAGATGTTTTCTGTGATTTACTGCTACTCCAATCAGAGTGGATATTCAGCTAATACACACCAGGATATCCACATGACCAGTGTATGGCCAGCAACTATTTTGATTGACTCCTGCCCATGCCATGCTTGCTGTTAAATGGTGTAAATATCATATTCAGCTGTAATGCTTGCAAGGTATGAAAAAAAACCAACCTGATAGTTTGGAAAACCTGGCAAAGACTTAACACTCTGGAAGCCCATGCTCTTTTTAAATTAGTAAAGTTGCCAACATCTTGTTTCTCTGCCTGTTTGTTAGGAATCTATGAAGGAATTGGGGAAGATGTGCCTGTACATTTGAGAGAAAGCAGGATGTAGGGAAGGATCCTAGGCCAAACTATGTCTTTTTCTGGCCTCTTGCTGAGCTTTAATTACCATCCAACAGAAACACAAAGATGGACTCATGGTGTTTTGCCTTCTAGTTATCTGTTCTGAGAAAGCCTAATGCCTGTGTGGTCCTAAACTTTAAGCAAGCCATCCCCACATGAACCTGCTGTCTTTATCTACTGTGTGAGGTATATATATTGAACAGGATTAAATACCTTACACAAGGTATCACTTTCTTTTAGTCTTCACCCTTTGACTCAATTCTAATGTCACATAAAAGCTTGCTTTTTTTGGAAGATGGGCAGGGTCTGCTGATCATACATACATCACCAGCAGACTGCTTGGAGCCAACTGTGAGTATGGCTCAAAGGTGTTAGAAATAAAAAGGATAAAAAAACAAACATGGGTTCATGTGTTAATATGTTGAAGTCCTAGGCAACTAAGGAGAAAAGTGTGGAAACATCATTTTGTCCATAAGAATGAAAGCTTGAGATCTTCGGGACACTGGAGGTGGTTAAAAGGGACTTCAAATTGCAGGCTTGGAGATTTCCTCAAAATATCTCCTCCACAGCTGCCTCCTAATGCACCTTTCAGAGGCTCAGCTGTGTTCCATAATGGTTTTTAAAAGGTTACATTCCCATGTAAAGATTTTACCCCTTTTTCTATAAGCAACTATTGCTGAAAGCACAACAAAATGGGCCTTTGAAGTAGGGAGAAATCAAACACCTACAACATAAAAGAACAATTTCAAGTTTGGAAGATTAATACCTACATTAGCACTGCATTTTGGGGGACTAGCAGTGTCCAGTAAATTCTGAGAGCCGTTTCATGGCCCTTGGAGCTGAACACTGAAAATAGGAAACTTGCAGATAAGACGTCACCATCCATATGCTAACCTTGGAGCCCTAAGAATTGCTTCCCATGGCAGTTAAACTAATCTCATCAAGCAGTGGTTCCCAAAGTGTGGTCCCTGGACTGACAACATCAGCATGGCGTGGGAACCTCCTGGAAATGTTCATTGTCAGGCCCTACCCCAGACCTACTGAATCAGAAACTCTGGAGGTGGGGCCACCATCAATTTCAACCAAGTTCCCCATGGCATTCTGATGTTACACTACAGCTTAAGAAGCACTATCTTGCAAAATGTCCCCAGGAAGAATGGTGTCAAAGGTCCAGCCATCCTACTCCCCCTAGATGTCTCCATGTCTTCATTATATGTTTCTCTATAATTAAACAATGTTCATATAAAACTGCAGAAGACTGACAGGTGTTTCAAAGTCCTAGGAATGGAGAGTGAGAGCAAAGCTTGCTACTGGCGAGCAATCCAGCATCTGCTCATCTCCTGGGGCTTTGATCTACTTATAGGAGAGACGTGTGCTGTTCGCATCTCCCTGGCTCTGCAACACTAGCTTTTCAGACCTGCTTCTGACTTCATCCTTATCTGATGACCAGACTGAATTTCCTTGTTCCACTGGCCTTCTCAGCTGCCATGGTCTTTCGGTTTGTTCTCAGTTCTGCTGGCTCCCTACATTGGCCATCACTCCTTCTACTGGCTCTCCCAACCAAAGCAAGCCCTGAATCAGTGGATGTCTAAGAGGCCAACATTTCCCACAAAGGGTGATCAAACACTCTTCTCTCCATTCCCAATCCTTTGCTATTTAAATGTACTGTCTACCTTCTTATGTATCTAATGCAATTGCCATTTCAGAAACGAAGACACTGAGACTGAGAGAAGCCCCCAAATTTTCCCAAAGTAACACAGTTCTCACATGCTTCATCAGGGAACTAAACCCATTTTTATCTGCCTGCAAATTTCTTCTTACCTCTTCCTCACCATGACACCTCTTACATGTTAGCCTCTTGTTTTGTCTTTAAGGTCTGTACTGTATTTCTGGTTTGTAGGGATAGATAATTAGGGCTTGAAAGTTGTAGGTGTTACAGAGTTTGCTTAGTTCTATTTATAAATGAAACAAAGCTAAATGCTTCTGTTTAGATAGAGATCATGAAAAAGAAGTGAAACAGTTCTTAATCACCTAGCATTTCTTTCCTCTTCTTTCTTATTCCTTCTGTGTTACCTTTTTGTCTTAATTTTAAAAATGCCCCTGGGGAATGCCACTGAATATGAAGGAAGGCGTGAAAGATGGGGCTTATCATGGCATGTTGCAGGCCAAATGTAAAACAAAGGAGGAAAATGGAGCAGATTAAAAGAAATTACACATTTTTTTTGCTTTAATCAAAATGTGAGTAAAACAAAAATTAATTTTTAAGTTTGATATAAGGATACAAAAGAAGGAATACGGTTGGATATCCTTACCTCTCCTGAGGCAGTAGCCCAGGGAAATGGGCTTAAAGCTGTAGCAGAAAAGATTTGAGCATGATTAGGTCAGTGGGGAGGGCCCAGGGATGCTCTTTGTGTCTCCCTAGGACAAGTTACTATGACTTAACGATTTCTCTTCCCTGCCCACTCAGTTGAAGCTCTCTACTTGTAGTGCTGCCCCTAGACTCTCCTAGCTGCAGGTCATTCCTGGACAGCTTCTGTAGTTACTTGCAAAATAAGGGCCTAGTGGCCAGTCTCTAGCCTGTGGTCTGTCTCTCTAAGCCTCAATCTCTTGATGCTTTTGGTTAGTGGAGTGTCCTTTCCCTGACTGTGAGACCCCACTTTTTGTCCTGTCCAGGTATTTTTGGTTAGGAGGAGTTTAGATGACAATAAGGATACAGTATAGACATATTCCTTATTAGATATCTGCAAGTAAAACAAATGCAGATAAATATTCTTCTGAGTGGAAGCTATACTGGGTTATAAGATTCTGTATTTTGTGTTCTTATACAAAACTATTCAACTATGAGTGGAGCTAAATCCTAATTCAGAAACGCAGAACAGGTTGATTAAATAGTATGGAGACTCAATAGTATTTTATGTCTCAGGCTTTGGGAAAGAGTGAGGATGAATTCTAATTCAGGTTGAAATAGTATCCTAAGCAAAGAGCAACACTGTTCACAAAATGAGTGGATGTTCCAACAACATTCAGTTTTATAAAAATGCAAAAGGCTCGTTGGTCGTCAGATAACCAAAATTCACATTGGGAGCTCTCATTTTCAGGACAAAGATTGGAAAAAGAATGGAAAATGTCATACTTTCAATTCATTTTTTTGTAAGCACAAGAATGTGTTCCTAGTAACTTGTGTTCTTTGGAGCACATTTTCCTGAAGATGTAAAATGACTACCCGACCCAATGATGGATCTCTCTATACAGGTGAAAACCAAGTCCACAGAGAAGCCTATTGAATTTCCAGCCTATGACTACTTTGGTGCTTAAATACTCTAAATGCCATGGGCAACTGCTTTAGTTGTACAGAAAATACATTCAGAAAAGCAGTAACCATCCTCAGCTAATGACAATCACAGCCACCCTCACTCCTGCCTTTAGTGAAGGGCTGTCAGGCTGTCTTTTCTTTAGAAGTTCCACAGAGGATCACATTAAGGGGAGAATGCTTCCATTTCAGGTTCCATTTAGGCAACCCTATTAACTTTCTGTTAAAAGCTTTTTCTTTTACTCTCTCTCTCTTTTTTTTTCTTTTTTTCCATTTGAACATTTCTTTGTAAAATCTCCGGCCAGAAGAAAAATTCCTTTTAGAAAACTTTGGTTGAAATATAGAAATATAAGTTACAAGCCTTTGAAAAGAGGTGTAGGTTTTCCAGCTCTGTGAAAAAAAGAAAATATTCAATTCTATCTTTTACTCTGTAAAGTCTTAACTCAAGTACAGTTTGATATAAAATTCCAGATCTGCATTTATTTTATTGTACCTACTTGAAAAGCAGTGGATAAAACTTGCTGAAGTTTAAGGTATTACTTTTTTTCACTGAAATTCCTGATGACTGCAGCCCCAGGTGATGCCATTTACTGCTTTATTCTACACTTACAGGAGTAAAAATGTCAGAATCGTTATCTTGTACCAATCCTCTTGTCTCCTGTGTAACATTTGTAAAGAAGTCACTTGGCATCTCATAGAGGCCTGCTAACGTCTTAAATTAGAATTAGCCAGAACAACCAGTAAAGGGGCAATTCAAGATGCCTGTGAAGACCTTCTGCTCCCAAGTATGTGATTTCTCCTTATCATGCTTTGCATGCTGAGGGCTTCAGGGAGTTTTTGGTGGATGTGCAGGCTCAGTGGTAAGAACTAAGATCACATTAAGGGGAATCCTATAAGAGTGACAGTCTGGTTTTGAGACAGTTTACTGTAACTGAGGTTATATTTAAGTGGGTGATAAACATTCCTTAGTAAAGAGAGGTAATTGGATGCTCTTAAAGAGGGCGTAGAATGTCCACTTAAACTCTGTTCATGGGGAAACTGCAAATTTGGGACAACTTGGTCTAGCTGGTTGGACAGTTGTAGGAATGAATTTAGAGGTGAGATGAAGGACCATGTGAAGTCAGTTAAGGAACGTGGGCCTATCCACAGTCCTTAAGGAGCACTGGAAGTGTTGATGGAAGGACATGATGACATATCTGAACCTTAGAAGGTACCTTCCACTAAGAAAAATCATGGAAGGTGGGTCAGAAAGAGAATCATGGGAGGAATAAAATCCATCAAGAAATTTGTAATCTGGATGAGGTGACAAATGACAGCAATGTCTGAGGAGAAGGGATGAAATTAACATATTTTCAAAATAGTATGATATGGTCAAGGATGATTTGAGGATTTTATGGAGGCAGAAGAGAAACTGCAGGCATAATTTTCAGGGTGTTTATGGAGCAGTAATGTAAGTGCTGTAGAACATTGTACTTAGCTTCTATATCAAATTGATTATAGAACACTGACCTTACCTTCTGCATCAGATCGGTTTGTCCTTCAAGTTGCTAGATCCTAAACACTTTTTTTAAACATGAGTGTCTGGATATTTCTTAAAGCTTTTCCATGAGTGTAAGCATTTGTCCATGTGTCTTCTACATTGTATCTTGTTGGAAGAGATGCTATTCTTCATACCTAACATAGGACAGATAAATGAGAGGTTTACTGTTTACTGAGTAGATTGACTAGGAGATAATGGCAATCATATCATCCTAATAGCAATATCTTTATTATATAGTTTACAAAACACATTTCATATGCATTATCTCATGTGATCATGAGCCAGGTAATGGTATAATTAGGAAAACTTCAGAATAGTTGACTAACTTTCCCAAGATCACAGAATCTATGCATCTAAGGGGTGAGAGGGGCATCACATCCCCCTGGTTTTCAGTTTACCAACTATCTCACCAACCAAAGTTGAAATTGATGCTGGAGGTTTAATGATCTTTCCAGCGTATTTCGGCATCACAGTGTATCCAGCAGACAGAGACAGTCTAGCATTACTCATTGATTATTTTTATACAATATTTAGTATTAGTGGCCCATGTTTCAAGTCTCTTCTCTGGAAATGTTATCCCCTTTTAGTTAGAATGTCAACAGTCAAGTTCCTTTTATTTTTGTTTTTCATTAATCTAATTCAGATGAATTTTTTATTATCAATTAATTCATCATTACTATTTCCACTGTCTCTGTGGATTCCCAAATAGCATGGTTGTAAACCCCGCCATCAAATACCAACATTCCTTTGTCACAATATCACTGAATCTTGTGAAATTATAGTACTACAAAAAAATATACCCCTAAGTGCTAAGTTTGTTTTCAAACACATTGAGATGAGTAAAAATGGACAATGACATAATAGTTTCACCTAAAATTATTTTAAACAGTATAATAGTGATACACACTACCATGGGACTTCGAAGGAAGGTGAGATTAATGATTAATAGGTTAATTGGAAGGTGACAATTAGATTTTAAAAGAACAGAAAGTTTATCAGGTGGATAAAATGGGAAGGTTATTTCAGCCAGGAAAAGATAATGACATTAGACATGAATTGCTTTGCAATTGTGGAAGGTGATTATAGTTGATTATAGCTAAATTAGATGACATGAAGAGGGGCAAGGTGAAAGTTGAGATTATAGATTTGGCTGTCCAATATGGTAGATTAGTATCCAGAATTGTTCAAATGAAATAAAATAAAATTGTGTTTCTCATTCACACTAACCACATTTCACATATGCAATAGCCATGTTTGACTGGTAGCTACCACATTGGATAGTCTAGAAATAGAATATCATTGCAGAAAGTTCTTTGGGAAATATTGGATGATGTATAAGGGCCAAGTGATAGAGGGCTTTATTAGCCCATAAATAGGAGTGGGAATGGAAACTGAAGGAAAAGTAATGAGACATGTGAACTTCTGAACCACCTCACCAATTCCATCTTAAACACATCATTTTATCTCCCTCATATTAATCCTGATTTATTTAAAGCTCCCATGCACATTTTCATAGCATTAGGAACACACTTGGATTTTAACATAGATAAACATGTAAAAAAGCATAGATCCATACACACAAAACACCTAGAGAACATAATTTCTTACCCACATCCTTTATTATAAATGCAAAGGCACAAGTTTCCAGAAAAGCAAAACTAATTAATATCACACAATTAGTAAGTGGGACAATCAAATTAAGTCTTTGTTTCCTTCTTTACAATGAGGAACTGGACCTACAAGATCAGAAAATATTTTTGGATGTGGATTTTGAAATTTAAGGGTTACGAAAATGTAATTGCCTATGTCTAGGGTGTTGTGGGATTCAGCAAAGATCTTGTGATGAACCTTACTGTTTATTCACCTCAGGTAATTGTGAATCCTGACATTCTGTTATTTGGCTCAGGAATAGGGAACAAAAGTCACAGTCATGTTCACAGGAGTGCTTGCTGTGGGCTCTGGGAAGGTTTTATTTTCTCTCCATTAGAGAAGTACAAGACAAAAGTGACCATCTTCTTCTATTAGACATGCCAAGGCTCAAAGAGGTTAACCATGTCATTCTGTTGGCAGAAGATGGAGAGAGTAGTGTCATTCTGGTTTCTTCTTTTAAGTTCATTACCTTGAACTCCCTGGAATAAGCTCATTCACCTGACAGTAATGTGCTGCTGATTTGGCGCTGTTTAGAGAAGAGGAGCTCAAGGCGGATCTGAGCTATGAAAGGATGCTTTGAAAGTTCCACAGGATTTGGTTAGGTGGAGAGGTCCAAGAAGGTTTTTCAAGGGCAGGGAGACTAGGAGACTAACCCTTTTTCATGGTCTAAGCTGTTGAATACTGACGCATTTGCTGAGTTGTACAATCTCCATGCAGGATCCCTTCACATACTGTTGCATAAACTCTGCCAGTATTCAAGCACATAGTGCCTTTTCCAACCATTAGAACCACCCTATGGTGGAGGATCCTCCTCCTCATAATATGAATAAAGAAGTGAGTCTCCGAAGAGCTTAAGTGCTTTTCCTTTAAAATCACACAACAAGAGAATCAAGATGGCAGCATGAGAGGTGAGACAGAGAATTCCTCCCAAAACCACATATAGTGTGAAAATATAGTTAATACAAGTAGCCCTAAAACAGCAACAGGAAAGAAGGCTGCACCAGACTGCATACAGACCTCACAGACAGAGCAGACCTCACAAAAGAGGGTAACATACAAAAGCCTTGATCTGGCAGGACTCAAGCCCTTTACCCACCTCAGCTCACCCGTGGGAGGAAGAGAAATGGAGTGGGAGGGTGTGGAAGCCTAAGACTGCTGAACACCCAGCCCTGGAGGTCTGCTTTGGAGCACAAATCTACACTGTGTGATGCTCTGGAGGTTGGTGGGGTTGGGGACCTGGGACAGGCGCAGTGCTTGAGACAGTGATTCTGGCCATTTGTGGAGGACGGAGATCCACATTAGGCTGCTATTGGACAAAGGAAAGGCAGGTGGTCTAGAGGCCTCCTAGCAGTGAGAGGGATGCTGAAGGGGTGGGGTTTGCACAGAGCTTGCTACACGGGAGAAGGGATAGGAGGACAAAGTTGTCTAGGCACACTCTGCCTAGCAGGTTGGGAACTTTGAGGACCTTCAGGTGCTCCATCCTCCTGGCTGCTTACTCAGCTCTGAGGCCCCCAACTGTGACACGCAGCCTGCTGTGCCTTCCTTTTGGCCTGCCAGTACCTGTTCACAAACCAACAGTCACTGCACTGGTGTCAGGCCAGCCAGAGGGAGGCCCCGCCTAAAACAGCTAGAGATACCAGGCACAGAGACTTACACCTGTGTGCTCGGCCCACTGGCTTTGATACTGGAGAAAGGCGCTGCAGCCAGGAATCAGGAAACAGCTCTTTCCTACCTTAAGGCACCACCGCAGCTCCCCTATGACCCTCAACCTCACTCTGGGCACTGAGCAGCTCCAGACACTAGAGCTTCTGGGCACTAGAGGCCACCACATAGAATTATGAAATGTCAAAGGAACCCAGTTCAGACCAAAATCTCACAAACCCCAGAAAAAGGGCTAAATGAAATTGAACTCACCAATCTTAGTGAAAGAGAGTTTAAAATAAAAATCATAAATATGCTCATGGAGGTACAGAAAAATATTCAAGAACTCAGGGATGAATTTAAGATGGAGATTCAATCATTAAGAAATTCCGTATCTGAAATGAAACATACAATGGAGGGATTTAAAAGCAGATTAGATGTAGTAGAAGAGATGGTAAATGGAACAGAAATTAGAGAAGAGGAATACAAAGAAGCTGAGGCACAGAGAGAAAAAAGGATCTCTAAGAATGAAAGAATATTGAGAGAATTGTGTGAGCAATCCAAATGGAACAATATCTGCATTATAGGGGTACTGGAAGAAGGAGAGAGAGAAAAAGGGAAAGAAAGTGTCATTGAGGAGGTAATTACTGAAAACTTCCCCAATCTTTGGAAGGAGATAGTCTCTCAAGCCATGGAGGTGCACAGATCTCTCAACACAAGGGACCCAAGGAAAACAATATCAAGACATATAATAATTAAAATGGCAAAGATCAAGAAAAAAGACAGACTTTTAAAAGCAGTTAGAGAGAGAAAAACATCACATACAAAGGAAAACCCATCAGGCTATCATCAGATTTCTCAACAGAAACCTTACAGGCCAGAAGGGAGTGGCATGATGTATTTAATGCAATAAAGCAGAAAGGCCTCAAACCAAGAATCCTCTACATGGCAAGGTTATCATTTAAATTTGAAGGAGGGATTAAACAATTTTCAGATATGCAAAAGCTGAGAGAATTTACCTCCCACAAACCACTGCTACAGTGCATTTTGGAGAGACTGCTATAGATTGAAGTATTCCTAAGGCTAAATAGATGTCACCAGGGGAAATAAAACCACAGCGAAGTAGAACAATTAATTACTAAGCACATGCAAAATCAAATCAACTACACCCAAAGTCAATCAAGGGATAGATAGACAAAGAGTACAGAATATGATACCTAACATATAAAAAATGGAGGAGGAAGAAAAAGGAGGAAAAAAAGAACCTTTAGCTTGTGTTTGTAATAGCATACAAAATGAGTTAAATTAGACTGCTAGATAGTAAGGGAATTATCCTTGAACCTTTGGTAACCATGAATCTAAAGCCTGCAATGGCAATAAGTACATACCTATTGATAATTGCCCTAAATGTAAAATGTAAATGGTCTGAATGCACCAATCAAAAGACGTTGTGGCACTGAATGGATAAAAAAAAAGACCCATCTATATGCTGCCTACAAGAGACTCACTTCAAACCCAAAGACATACACAGACTGAAAGTAAAGGGATGGAAAAGGATATTTCATGCACCTAATAGGGAGAAAAAAGCAGGAGTTGCAGTATTTGTATCATACAAATTGGACTAAAAAACAAAGAAAGTAAAAAGAGACAGAGGACAGTACACAATGATAAAGGGATCTGTCCAACAAGAGGGTATGAGTATTATAAATATCTATACACCCAACACAGGATCACCTACATATGTGAAACAAATACTAACAGAATTAAAGGGGGAAATAGAATCCAATGAATTCATTTTGGGAGACTTCAACACACCACTCACTCCAAAGGACAAATTAACCAGACAGAAAATAAGTAAAGAGACAGAGGCACTGAACAACGTATTAGAACAGATGGACCTAACGGACATCTACAGAACACTTCATCCAAAAGCAACAGGATACATATTCTTCAAAGTACATATGAAACATTTTCAAGAATAGATCATATACTAAGCCACAAAAAGAGCTTCAGTAAATTAAAAAAGATTGAAGTTGTACCAACCAGCTCTCAGATCACAAAGGTATAAACTAGAAATAAATTACACAAAGAAAATGAAAAAGCCCACAAACACACGGAGGCTTAATAACATGCTTCTAAATAATCAATGGATAAATGATGAAATAAAAACAGAGATCAAGCAATTTATGGACATAAATGACAATAATAATTCAACACCACAAAATCTGTGTGACACAGCAAAGGCTGTGCTAAGAGGGAAGTATATTCCAATGCAGGACTACCTCAGGAAAGAAGAACAATCCCATATGAACAGTGTAAACTCACAATGAACAAAACTAGAAAAGGAAGAACAAATGAGGCCAGAAGTCAGTAGAAGGAAGGACAAAATAAAGATATGAGCAGAAATAAATAAAATCAAGAAGAATAAAACAATAAAACGTATTAATGAAAGCAGGAGCTGGTTCTTTGAGGAAATAAACAAAATAGATAAACCCTTAGTCAGACTTATCAAGAAAAAAATCACTATAGACACCACAGGAATACAAAGAATTATGAGAAAATACTATGAAAAATTTTATGATAACAAACTGGATAACCTAGAGGAAATGGACAACTTTCTAGAAAAATACAGCCTTCCAAGGCCGACCCAGGAAGAAACAGAAAATCTGAATAAACCATTTACCAGCAAAGAAATTGAATTGGTAATCAAACACTACCTAAGAACAAAACCCATGGACCAGATGGTTTCACTGCTGAATTTTATCAAACATTTAATGAATATCTAATTGGCATCCTCCTTAAAATTTTCCAAAAAGTAGAAGAGGAGGGAATACTTCCAAACTCATTCTACAAGGCCAAAATCACTCTAATACCAAAACCAGGCAAAGACACCACAAAAAAAGAAAATTACAGACCAATATCCCTGATGAACATAGATGCAAAAATACTCAAAATATTTGCAAACTGAATTCAAAAAGATCATCCATCATGATCAAGTGGGATTCAGGTCAATCCCTATCAAAATACCAACAGCATTCAATGAACTAGAGCAAATAGTTCTAAAATTCATACTGAACCACAAAAGTCCCCAAGTATCCAAAGCAATCTTAAGAAAGAAGAATAAAGCAGGGGGAATTACACTCCCTGACTTCAAGCTCTAGTACAAATCCACAGTAATCAAGACAATATGGAACTGGCATGAGAGCAGACCCATAGACCAATGGAACAGAATAGAGAGCCCAGATATAAACCTAAGCATATATGGTTAATTAATATATGATAAAGGAGCCATGGATATACAATGGGGTAATAGCCTCTTCAACAGCTGGTGTTCGCAAAACTTGACTGCTACATGTAAGAGAATGAAACTGGATTTCTGTCTAACCTCATACACAAAAGTAAACTCAAAATGGATTAAAGACCTGAATGTAAGTCATGAAACCATAAAACTCTTAGAAAAAAACATAGGCAAAAATCTCTTGGACATAAAAATGAACAACTTCTTCATGAACATATCTCCTTGGGTAAGGGAAACAAAAACAAAAATGATCACGTTGGACTATATCAAACTAAGAAGCTTCTGTACAGCAAAGGACACCATAAGTAGAACAAAAAGACATCCTACAGTATGGGAGAATATATTCATAAATGACATATCCGATAAGGGGTTGACATCCAAATTATATAAAGAACTCACGTACCTCAACAAACAAAAAGCAAATAAGCCAATTAAAAAATGGGTAGAGGAGCTGAACAGACACTTCTCCAAAGAAGAAATTCAGATGGCCAACAGGCACATGAAAAGATGCTCCACATCCGTAGTCATCAGAGAAATTCAAATTAAAACCACAATGAGATATCACCTCACACCAGTTAGTATGGCCAACATCCAAAAGACAACAAATGTTGGCGAGGATGTGGAGAAAGGGGAACCCTCCTACTGCTGGTGGGAATGTTAACTATTTCTACCATTATGGAAAGCAGTATGGAGGTTCCTCAAAAAACTCAAAATAGAAATACGATTTGACCCAGGAATTCCACTCCTAGGAGTTTATGCTAAGAATGCAGGAGCCCAGTTTGAAAAAGACATATGCACCCCTATGTTTATCGCAGCACTATTTACAATAGCCAAGAAATGGAAGCAACCTAAGTGTCTGTCAGTAGATGAATGGACAAAGATGTGGTACATATACGCAATGGAATATATTATTCAGCCATAGGAAGAAAACAAGTCCTACCATTTGCAACAACACGGATGGAGCTAGAGGGTATTATGCTCAGTGAAATAAGCCAAGCTGAAAAAGACAAGTATCAAATGATTTCACTCATATATGGAGTATAAGAACAAAGAAAAAACTGAAGGAAAAAAACAGCAGCAGACTCACCGAACCCAAGAATGGACTAACAGCTACCAAAAAGAAAGGGATTGGGGAGGATGGGTGGGAAGGGACGGATAAGGGGGAAAAAGTGGCATTATGATTAGCACGTATAATGTATGTGGGGGGTACATGGGGAAGGCAGTACAACACAGAGAAGACAAGTAGTGATTCTATAGCATCTTACTACGCTGATGGACAGTGACTGTAATGGGGTATGTGGTGGGGACTTGATACAGGGGGAGTCTAGTAACCAAAATGTTGTTCATGTAATTGTACATTAATTATAGCAAAATAAAAAATTTTAAATAAATAAATAAAATAAAAATCACACAAGAAATTGATGACAGGGAATTAAATTCTAGATATTTCTCATTCCAAGTTCTGTACACTCCCACTATACAAGAGCAGAATGACTCTCCCTTCTCCCCTCCCCATTCCTTCCCTTCCCCTTCTCTCTGTCTTTGAATTTATTTAGTATTTTTAAGGTATAGGAACTGCAGTGGCTAGGACACAAGTCGTACAAGACACACATCTCAAAGTGCAGCATTTTCAACCTAGTCAACATTGAACATAATAGGGTTTAAAAACCCAACATCTGTATGCATCTGAAAGGAGGAGGACACTGTGGCTTTGGGAGGGTGTTTCCTCTTCCGCTTTAAGCCGGAGAAAAGTCAGTAACTGCTCACTTACCTACCTGTCCTGCCAAACTGGGGGTCCCTGTAGTGGAAAGGCTATGTCCTCACACCACTATTACTAGTAGTCCTGGCTCTATGCCTGGCACATAGCCTGTGGTCAGTAAACACTTTCTTTTGAATGAATTAAGACGTGAATGGATGCCTGTGTAGGATGACGGATAGTCTATGTTTCTTTAATCCTCACTGATTATTATTTATCAAGCAGTTTGTAATACATATGAAACATCTAAGCTAAGACTAATTTAAAATGGAGTGCTTAATGGTAAATAAATTTCACTAAAAATAATGAAATTATACATAATATCTATGTTTAGTAAAAATCTATTCTTCTTAAAAACCAATAAAAGGTTCAACCTCCTTCTACTTTGAGGTAATTCTTCTAAATATCAGGCTTCTCTTGCTTTACTTTCCTTTCTTTGACAGCATGTTTGTGGTCTAGACATAACACAGTTTACAGAGAACACTCTGGTACACATGTGTGAAAGGACAAAGAAAACTCTAGTTCTAGAAAACCCTTCTTCTAGTTAAGAAGCCATACTACGTTTCTGCTAAATCCTTAATTCTTGTTTTAATGATTATACAAAACGGAATATAAACTCATTTAGAGGGTTTTCTGATCATTTAAACCAGACTTCATCAGGGTAACTATATTCCCATCTATTTATTTAGGAATCAGTCTTCCCAAACAGTATTACATTAAGATAATGAGACAATATGCATATGCAAATTGCTCAAATAAAAATTATGTTCCTGGACACGTTAAACAGGAGATATTAGACATAATGATAATTTGAAATATGAAATAATCTTCATTTATTCAGACAAATGATGCAAAAAATATAACTATCACAACCTGGTGTGCTTATTCACCAGGAAAAAAGTCCAAGATAAGATGGTCTGTAATTCCAGGGGCTTGGTTTTACATATAAAGCAGTATTCCTTTTGCAACGTCAATGTAGAAAAGTCCCAGGCCCTTTCTTCTGCCAGTAGATCAAAATGCCATTCCTGCTGACAGCCACTTGTGCCCTGATTCCACATGAAAATGTTGCCAAGATTCCCGCTGGAGCCAGACAGATCCGTAAGCCAGTTTTTCGCTTCTCTCTGAAACCCCACCCCTGCAGTATCTGGCATTAATTCTCTGGATCTCTTTTGTTACAGGTTGAGTCATAAGAAACATTTCTTTGTATTTCTTTGGTTATTTACCCACACAGCCATCCTTTCCTCTTGGGTTCCTTTGACCTCTGGAGAGATCTTTTATAAGGCATGGCTTACCCTGGAGCACCAGAAGTCCATTCCCAGGAGTGGACTGAGGCCCAGTTCCCCTCTTCTACCCACACTGTGTTGCACAGGCTACGGAAGAAGCCAGATTCCTGTGGAGAACTATTTTTCTCGCATACAGGAGAGATGTGTCAGAAAAATGGCCCCCCCTAACTGAAAAGAAAAGGAAGACTTTCCTTTTACAAGTCTATTTTGTTCCAGACATTGTTCAAGGACATCTGCAAAACTCTGACAAGTGGGTGTTATTAATCTGTTTTTCAGACAAGCCATTCATCTGCTCAAGGTTATATAGTTAAGTGGTAGGTGTGGAATTTAAACTTGGATTTACCCATCCCCAAAACTCTTTTCACCGTACCTACTGAGTCGGGAACATACCTCTAGTCAGAAGAACACAGGCCGTGCAATAATGAGCATCTTACAAGTTCACTAGAACCACAGTACCTGAGTTCTGATTGGGAGCCCAGTACCATTTAGTCCAAACACTCCATTTAGAGGTGGAACTGGCTCTAAGAGATCCAACATTTCCCCCATGGTCACATGTTATGACAATGTAACTCCAATATTCTAACTCCAAGTTTGATATTGTTGCGATAGGCTGAGTATTTGTCACCCCACACCTCTAAAATTCATATGATGAAAGGTAATCCCCACCGTGATGACATTTAGAGGTGGCGCCTCCGGGAGGTGATTAGGTCATGAGGCTGGAACCCCCAGGAATGGGATTAGTCCCCTGATAAAAGAGACCCCAGATCACATTGTTGCCCCTTCCACCATGTGAGGACATGGAGAAGACCACTGGCCCTCTATGACCAGGAAGCAGACTATCACCAGACTCCAAATCTGCCAGCACCTTGATATTGGACTAATTGCCTCCCCAACTGTGATAAATAAATGTCTGCTATTTATAAGCCACCCAATCTTCAGCATTTTGTTAAAGCAACCCAAATGAACTAGCATACTCATCTATAATATTCTACCTCTCACTTAGAAATTTGGTTTGCTTTGATATAGTTTATTTTTGTATTTGGTTCCACTTTTGAACTATCTACTTGATCCTCTATTTTAACTGATTATTGTCACCGAGGAACTCAACCAACCAACAGAAATTTGTGTTCACCAACTTCCCTTTCTCCCATTATGAACAAGTCTGAAGAATTCCTTAGAAACAGTGCATCTGAGATCATCATGAATGAAGGTGCATCAGAACAAACAGAACTATCTGGAGTTTGATTCACAGATTCATGTTGAAAGACTTTCCTTTCTCTTTACTTTCAACTTCTTTTGAACTGAACGGATTTAAAAATGTTTTTAATGTCCTCACCAACTTGCCAGTCAGCAAGTTTGCAACTTGCCACATTGCTTCTGTTCAAGCTCCCAAAATAAACAAAAACAAAACAAGTGGAAAAAAAGTACAATAAAATAAAATTGCACAGCTACTTAACAAAGTCAATGTTACCCTGAGACAGTGCTGTCTGAGGATGCGTAACACTCTTCCTTTTAGCCAATTTTCTGCCATCTTGACAACAGTTAGCGATCCACCCATCATTATGCTTGGGCTACATAAAAAAGGGAATGCTTGTGAAGGTTTTTTTGTTTTGCTTTTTTGGGTTTTTTTGCTCCCAAATGATGAGAGGAACCAAATGCCTGTTTCTCTTAATGGAATTTGAGTGTGTGATACTAAAAAAGAATGAACTAAAGGGTATTTTCAAATATATCTCAGAGGGAATTGTCAAAATCTCTCCTTTTTGACATTTGTATTTAAAATGGGTTTTTACTTTTTATTGCTCATCCTGAACACTGACTGACCCAGGGATTGCATTATGGGAAATGAATAAAAGGCAAAGGCCACTGCAGAGCAGTGCTACAAACCCTGTGCACACAGGATTGTTCCTAACTGGACACCCACGTCCAAATCAGGACTTTTTATTGTTGGTCATCTTACCAAGCATCTTCTTTTCCAGTGACAGAGATGTCACTGTTGCTGACAATGGAAGTTCCTACAAAATACACATTTTCCAACACAAGTGGAATAGAAAAGAGAGGAGCAGACACTGAGGAAAAAAGGAGACAGGAGGCATGGCAAGGTTGGTGTATCAAGAAAAATTTGTCTGATTCATCATTAAGTAAGAAGTACAAAGTTTTCTTAAGCACTTCTCGGGGCAATTATCCCTAGAAGAAAAACCCAAGAAAAGGATTTTTGCACAAGTGCTGTATTTGGGGAAGAAATGGATAGGAAAGGCAGGATAAGATGGGGTAGAAGCTAAGCAGTGACATGGTCTCAGCTGGAAACTAGCTTTCACCTGATCTTAGAACTCATTTGGAGCTGCAATGTCCAATACAGTAGCCACTAGCCACATGTGGCAAATTCAGGGCATGACATGAGAGTCACGTAAGGTGAGATGTGCTGAAAATATAAACCACCCAGCAGATCATAGACACAGCACCAAAAAAAAAAGTAAAATTTCAAAAACATATCTTTTTATTCATTTTATGTTGAAATGAGATTTCAGGTCAACTAAACTATATTGTTAAAAATTGCACTTGAAAACAAGATTAAAGATGGCAGGGTGAGAGGTGAAAGAGAGGCTTCCTCCTAAAACCACATATAATACAAAAATATAATTAACACAACTAATCCTGAAAGAGCAACGGGAAAGAGGACTGCACCAAACTGCATACACCTGGAGAAAAGAATAAACCTCACAGAACAGGGTAACATATCAAAGCCATGGCCAGGCAGGACCCAAGCCCTTACCCCAGCCCAGCTCACCAGCAGGAGGAAGAGAAACAGAGCAGGGAGGGAGTGGAGGTCTGGGACTGCTGAACACCTAAATCTGGAGATCTGATCTGGGAGCACAAACCTACATTTCATGGTGTTTTCATGGTACTCTCATGATCAGGGGGTTGGAAAGCTAAGACAGGCAGAATACCTGGAGAGACTGAGATTACAACCACTTGTGGAAAGCAGGTATCCATATCCAGCTGCTCTGGGACAAAAGAAAGGCGGGCAGTCTGAGAGACTTCCTAACAGCAAAAGGGCTGCTAAAGGGGCAAGGCTTGTGCAGAGCTTACTGCTCAGGAGAAAGGACAGTTAGACAAAATTGTCCAGGTGCACTCTGCCCAGCAGGTTGTGAACTTTCACGATCTTCAGGAGCTCCAGCTCCCTGGATGGCTACAGAGCTACAAGGACACACTCCATGATATGTAGCCTACTGAGACGTTCTCCCAGCCAGCCCCACCTAGCTGGCAAAGCGGCAAACCCTACCCTGGCATTACGCCAGCCAGAGGGAAGCCCTGTAAACAGCAACTACAAATGCAAAGCATAAAGGCTTATACCTGTGTGCTCGGCCCACTGGTTATGGCAGTGGAGACAGGCATAGCAGCTGGGAGTCAGGAAACAGGTCCTTCCTCCCCCCAGGCACAAATACTGCTCCCCTGCGACCCCCAACATTGCTTCAGGGGCTGAGAAGCTCCAGAAAGTAGAGCTTCTGGGCAATAGATGGTGCCATATACAAATATGAAATGCCAAAGGACCCTGGTTCAGAATAAAATTATGAATACAACCCCTGAGAAAGATTCAAATGAAATCGACCTCATGAATCTGCCTGAAAGGGATTTCAAAATTAAAATCATTAACATGCTCATGGAGGTACAGAAAAATATTCAAGAACTGAGGAATGAATTCTGGTCACAGATTCCAATCATTAAGGAATACAGTATCAGAAATGAAACACAGTGGAAAGTTTTAAAAGGAGATTAGATATGGTGGAAGAGACGATAAATGAAATAGAAATTAGAGAACAGGAATGCAAAGAAGCTGAGGCACAGAGAGAAAAAAGGATCTCTAAGAATGGAAGAATATTGAGAGAACTGTGTGACCAATCCAAATGGAGCAATATTCACATTATAGGGGTACCAGAAAAGAGAGAGAAAAAGGGATAGAAAGTGTCTTTGAGGAGGTAATTGCTGAAACTTCCCCAATTTGGGAAGGAGATAGTCTCTCAGGCGATGGAGGTACACAGATCTTCCAACAAAAGGGATACAAGGAAGACAAAACCAAGACGTATAGTTATTAAAATGGCAAAGATCAAGGATAAGGGCAGACTATTAAAAGCAGCCAGAGAGAGAAATAAGACCATATACAAAGGAAAGCCCATCAGGCTATCATCAAACTTCTCAGCAGAAACCTTACAGGCCAGAAGGGAGTGGCATGATGTATTTAATGCAATGAAGCAGAAATGCCATGAACCAAGAATACTTTATCTGCAAGGTTATCATTTAAATTTGAAGGAGTGACTAAACAATTTCCAGATAAGCAAAAGCTGAGAGAATTTACCTCCCACAAACCATCTCTACAGTGTATTTTGGAAGGACTGCTATAGATGGAAGTGTTCCTACGGTTTAATACCTGTCACCAGAGGTAATAAAAACACAGTAAAGAAAGTAGAACAGCTAATTACTAAGAAAATGCAAAATGATTTTAACTATCCCCAAAGTCAGTCAAGGGATAGAAAAAGAGTACAGAATATGATACCTAATATATAAAGAATGGAGAAGGAAGAAAAGGGAGGAGAAAAAAAAACCTTTAGACTGTGTTTGTAATAGCATATTAAGTGAGTTAAGTTAGACTCTTAGATAGTAAGGAAGTTAATCTTGAACCTTTGGTAATCACGAATCTAAAGCCTGCAATGGCAATAAGTACATACCTATCGGTAATCACCCTAAATGTAAATGGACTGAATGCACCAATCGAAAGACATAGAGTCACTGAATGGACAAAAAAACGAGACCCATCTATATGCTGCCTAAAAGAGACTCACCTTAAACCCAAAGACATACACAGATTAAAAGTGAAGGGATGGAAAAAGATATTTCATGCAACTAATGGAGAAAAAAGCAGGAGTTGAAGTACTTGTATCAGACAAAATACACATCAAAACAAAGAAAGTCATAAGAGACAAAGAAGGATATTACATAATGATAAAGGGGTCAATCAATCCAACAAGAAGATATAACCATTATACATATCTATGCACCCAACACAGGAGCACCTACATATGTGAAACAAATACTAACAGAATTAAAGGTGGAAATAGAATGCAATACATTCATTCTAGGAGACTTCAACACTTCACTCACTCCAAAGGACAAATCACCAGAAAGAAATTAAGTAAGGAGGCAGAAGCACTGACTAACACATTAGAACAGATCTAAGAGACATCTACAGAACTCCACACCCGAAAGCAGCAGAATATACATTCTTCTTAAGTGTACATGGAACATTTCCAGGAATAGATCATATACTAGGCCACAAAAAGAGCCTCAGTAAATTAAAAATATTGAAATTGTAACAACCAGTTTCTCAGACCACAAAGGTATGTAACTAGAAATAAATTATGCAAAGAAAATGAAAAATCCCACAAACACATGGAGGCTTTACAACATGCTCCTAAATAACCAATGGATCAATGACCAAATAAAAACAGAGATCAAGCAATATATGGAGACAAAGACAACAATAATTCAACACCACAAAATCTGTGGGACACAGCGAAGGCTGTGCTAAGAGGAAAGTATATTGCAATACAGGGCTACCTCAGGAAAGAAGAACAATCCCATATGAACAGTCTAAACTCACAATTAATGAAACTAGAAAAGAAGGACAAATGAGGCACAAAGTCAGTAGAAGGAGGGACATAATAAAAATTAGAGCAGAAATAAATAAAATTGAGAAGAATAAAACAATAGAAAGAATGAAAGAGGCAGCTGGTTCTTCGAGAAAATAAGCAAAATAGATAAACCCCTAGACAAACTTATCAAGAAAAAAAGAGAGTCTACTCACGTAAACAGAATAAGAAATGAGAAAGGGAAAATCACTATGGGCACAACAGAAATACAAAGAATTATGAGAGAATACCATGAAAAATTAAATGTTAACAAACTGGATAACCTAGAGAAATGGACAAATTTTTAGAAAAACACAACAAGCAAGGCTGACCCAGAAAGAAACAGAAATTCTGAACAGACCAATTAACAGCAACGAAATTGAACTGGTAATCAAAAAACTACCTAAGAACAAAATGCCTGGTCCCAATGGCTTTACTGCTGAATTTTATCAAACATTTAATGAAGACCTAATACCCAGCCTCCTTAAAGTTTTCCAAAAAGGAGAAAATACTCCCAAACTCATTCTACGAGGCCAACATCACTGTAATATCCAAACCAGGTAAACACACCACAAGAAAAGAAAATTACAGACCAAGATCCCTGATGAACATAGATGCAAAAATACTCAACAAAATATTAGCAAAGTGAATTCAAAAATATGTGAAAAAGATAATCCAAAAAAAAATCAAGTAGGATTTATTCCAGGGATTCATGAATGGTACAACATTCAAAAATCCATCAACATCATTCACCACATCAACAAAAAAGAAGGACAAAAACCACATGATCATCTCCATTGATGCTGAAAAAGCATTCGACAAAATTCAACATCCATTCATGATAAAAAGTCTCAACAAAATGGGTATAGAGGGCAAGTACCTCAACATAATAAAGGCCTTCTATGACAAACCCACAGCCAACATTATACTTAACAGTGAGAATTTGAAAGCTTTTCCTTTAAGATTGGGAACAAGACAAGGATGCCCACTCTCTCCACTTCTATTCAACATAGTACTGGAGGTCCTAGCCACAGCAATCAGACAACACAAAGAAATAAAAGGCATCCAGATTTGAAAGGAAGAAGTCAAACTGTCCCTTTTTGCAGATGGCATGACATTGTACATTAAAAACCCTAAAGAATCTACTCCAAAACTATTAGATCTAATATCTAAATTCAGCAAAGTTGCAGGAATCAAAATTAATATGCAGAAATTTGTGGTATTCCCATATACTAACAATGAACTAGCAGAAAAAGAAATCAGGAAAACAATTCCATTCAAAGTTGCATCAAAAAGAATAAAATACCTAGGAATAAACCTAACCAAAGAAGTGAAAGACCTATACTCTGAAAACTACAAGACACTCATGAGAGAAATTAAAGAAGATACCAATAAAAGGAAACACATCCCGTGCTCATGGATAGGAAGAATTAATATTTTCAAAATGGCCTTTCTGCCTAAAGCAATCTACATATTCAATGCAATTCCTAACAAAATACCAACAGCATTCTTCATTGAACTAGAGCAAATTGTTCTAAAATTCATGTGGAACCACAAAAGACCCCAAATAGCCAACACAATCCTGAAAAGGAAGATTAAAGCTGGGGGGATTATGCTCCCTGACTTCATGCTCTACTACAAAGCCACAGTAATCAAGACAGTTTGGTACTGGCACAAGAACAGAACCATAGACCAATGGAACAGACTAGAGAGCCCTAATATAAACCAAACTATATGTGGTCAATTAATATATGATAAAGGAGCCATGGACATTCAATGGAGAAATGAGCCTCTTCAACAGCTGGTGTTGGCAAAACTGGACAACTACATGCAAGAGAATGAAACTGGATTATTATTTAACCCCATACACAAAAGTAAACTCAAAACGGATCAAAGACCTGAATGTAAGTCATGAAACCATAAAACTGTTACAAGAAAACACAGGCAAAAATCTCCTGAATGACCAACTTCTTCCTGAACGCATCTCCTCAAGCCAGGGAAACAAAAGCAAAAATGAACAAATGGGACTACATCAAACTAAAAAGCTTCTGTTTCGCAAGGGACACCATCAGCAGAACAAAAAGGCAACCTACAGTATGGGAGAATATATTTGTAAATGACATATCCGACAAGGGATTAACATTCCAAAATATATAAAGAACTCACACGCCTCAACACCCAAAAAGCAAATAACCCAATTAAAAAATGGGCAGAGGATATAAGAGACAATTCTCCAAAGAAGAAATTCAGATGGCCAAGAGACACATGAAAAGATGCTCCACATCACTAATCATCAGAGAAATGCAAATTAAAACTGCAGTGAGATATCACCTCACACCAGTAAGGATGGCCAGCATCGAAAAGACTAAGAACAACAAATGCTGGTGAAGATGCGGAGAAAGGGGAACCCTCCTACACTTCTGGTGAGAATGTAAGCTAGTTCAACCACTGTGGAAAGCAATATGGAGGTTCCTCAAAGAACTAAAAATAGAATTACCATTTGATCTCGGAATTCCACTCCTTGGAATTTACCCAAAGAATACAACCTTTCACATTCAAAAAGGCATATACACCCCTATGTTTATCGCAGCATTATTTACAATAGTCAAGATATGGAAGCAACCTAAGTGTCCATCAGTATGAATGGATAAAGAAGACGTGGTACATATACACAATGGAATACTCTTCAGCCATAAGAAAGAAACAAATCCTACCATTTGCAGCAACATGGATGGAGCTGGAGGATATTATGCTCAGTGAAATAAGCCACGTGGAGAAAGACAAGTGCCAAATGATTTCCCTCATTTGTGGAGTATGACAACGCAGCAAAATTGAAGGAACAAAATAGCAGCAGACTCACTGACTCCAAGAAGGGACTAGTGGTTACCAAAGGGGAGAGGTGTGGGAAGGTGGGTTGGGAGGGAGGGAGAAGGGGATTGTGGGGTTTTATGTTTAGTACACATGGAGTGGGGGGGTTAAGGGGAAAACAGTGTAGCACAGGGAAGGCAAACAGTGAATCTGTGTCATCTTGCTACACTGATGGACAGTGACTACATTGGGTATGGGTGTGGACTTGATAATATGGGTAAAAGTAGTAACCACATTGTTTTTTCATGTGAAACTTTCATAAGAGTGTATATCAATAATACCTTAATAAAAAATTAAAAAAAAAAGGTGTGAAAACAGGTAGAGTTGCCAGATTATATTTAGCAAAAAATAAACAAAGGCAGTGCCATTAAAAAAAAATTACACTCACTTTGTCCTACATTTTTAATGTGACTACCAGAAAAAAATTAATTACATACATGGTTTGGATTTATTTATACTGGATAACAGTGCTCTGCAATGATAATCTGGATGTATGTCAGCCAAGAAAGTCTGATACACAGTCATGCAATGTCTTCCTTCCTTCCTTCTAATTCCCTCTTTTCATTTTTCCCCTCCAGAAATTCCTTAACCACTAACGTCATTAACACTGAGCAAGGCAGGACTGTTTTCCAGATCTTTTACTGAAATTGCACAGAGGCCTGTGATCCTGTCTTCCAAATACCCAGGCAGACACATCCATAAATGTATGACCCTCAGCGCAACTACAGAATTCTTCCGCCAGCTTGGTGGAGGGAAGAGATGTTGGCAGCAGCTCTTCAAAATAAGCAGCCTATCTAAGTTCCACAAACACATTATCCAAAGGCTTCCATATGTTACTATCTTTTCATCTGTAGGCCCATTTTGTTGATGGCAGGTGAGAGTCACCGTGACAGCCTATCTAAATGAAAAAGCCCCACCACAGTCCACTTCTTAAGCATTACAACTGGCAGACGCCCCAAAGACCCTTAAGCATTCAATAACAGCAACCAAAAGCCAAATGATACATGGCCCAATTCATAGTTACATTATGTAGCATTCTATAAATCCCACTGCCTTCCATACCACCACTTCTACCCCCGACTCATTCTTCAGCAAGGTGGGAAATCCTTTGGTGCAAGCTCATTTTCCAGAAGCACTTGGTAATTGCACTAATTTCTTGATGGGAACTCTTTTTATAAGAAGCTCATCCTCATCCTCATTATCATCATCACCACTATGTCACCAATGATAATATTTCTCAACTTTTGCCCATGGCACATGGATCTGAATAGGGCACCACAGATGATGTATAATGTTGGACGTTTTGGATATTAAGACAAAAATCATGTGAATAAAATCAACAGCATAGCCAGTGTCTTACGTCCTTTGGCAAGTTTCAGCTCAGAATTTGAGAACAGGCAGCGATTCTAGGATATAACCCATAGCATGTGACTGGTTAGGTGAATTCTCCCCCTTTCTCCTTCCCTGAGCTTTCCATTTCCTTGCATTTTAAAAGGAAAACCCAACAGCCAATCCTGCAAAGTAGCAGAAGGAGTAGGCAGTCGACCAAGATTCCACTGTCAGGGACAGTAAATGTAATAGTGGGTACAGAGGTAGAACAGGAGGTAAGGGCCACAGTACAATGAATTTCTACATCTATTAGACATCTGAAAAGTAATGAATATTTAGTAGGCCTACCAATATTTGATCTAGAAAGTATTAATAGTGCCTTTATTTTAACATATGGAACTCACATTAATTTATCTAATCTCTGTTTCAATTAGTTTGTAATGGATTTTTTTTGACAAAGGATGGGAGCCACATCACAGCCAATTAATAAAATGCTATTTATGTAGGCAAAACAGTTCAATTATTTGATACAATTAAACTAATATCTCAAGAGTGATCTGAAAGGAAAGTATCCTTGTAAAGTCGATTTCAACAAGAATAAAAACTACAAAGTATTTTTTTTTTGCTGTGGTTTTGAGAAAAAATGCAAAATGTTCTAAAGAAATTAGTCTTCAGTGTTTAACGTCTATCATTACTGAAACTCATCTCTGATGGCTTTCTTAATGATGTAGATGAAATTCTCTTGTTTCACAAAAGCAGTGGTTTTAAAGGGAGGTTTTTCTTGTAGGAGCTTTTCTTTCTTTTTTTTTACTACTGCCTTAAGAGCAAGTGTGAAAAATGGGAGTGGGGAGTGTGCCTCATGCATATCATTTTCTTGAATTTGCTCTTTGAATCTTTCCACATATTATTTTGCTGACCCTTTCTTTAACTAGAACCTTCCACTTGATTTTTCTGATTTAAGAAAGCAATAAGACATTGCATGATCTTTTTCTCTATCTCAAAGGATCTTACTAACACCATTAGCTTCCCCAGAATCCCCCTAGGGATCTAAAAAAGTAGTTCATAGTTGGGAATGACATGTCTAAATGGCAAACGTAAGGGTCAGAAAAGCCAGTGATTTAACCCAAGTCTTGAATAGGCTCAGGTTTGAAGCTCTGATTTACATACCTTGTCAGCTGTTCTACTTCACTGTCATAGAATTGCTCCCATGAGGTTTAGTGAATCAACAAGCAGGCATTGATTAGTCACTTAAGTTCAGGGAGAGAATAATGACACAGACATTAAACTTGCACTAGCTACTGGCCAACTTATGGAGGAAGTCAAGGCTACTAGAGTCCTAGTTAGTATGACAGAAATTCTTCTGATATGTTAAAAATGACTAGTTGTGCCAGTCAGTTCAGTTCAGTCAGCATGTACTGACCCTCTACCATAGGGCCAGCCCTGTGTTGTTCTTGTGATACTGAGCTTATAGTCTAGGATAAAAGTTCAACTTGTATTTATTTCTGCTCCTCTCTCTTAGATTGCAGCAAGTTTCTGTTATTTGTGTTAACTGTTTTTTATCAGGGCTTGAGAATGGCTAGTAAGGAGAGCCAAAACAGTGACTTCATATATTAATTTGAAAGATTACCTTATCTATCCAGTGTGATGAGCCAAGCGATGAATGGTTAGTGCCTTTCAAGGCACATGTCTGGCTTCCTTTATTATGGGATAAAAATGGCAAGTCAATATCTTAGGATACTTAGAAATGTACACCCATAATGGTCTACAACTGTGTGTAGAACTTGCATGTGAACATGTATATAACACTTCAACAACACTGGTGATTGGAACTGTTTTTGTTTTGTTTTTTAAGTGAAGAATATTACAGCTATCCTGGGAGGATTTCCAGATATTTATGCTCCCAGATCTGAAGATAGGACTCCATAATTTGTCAACCAGTAAAAGAGAGACAACAAATAAACACACCAGAACCAGAATACGATCAAGAACTCAGCATCCAAATTTCCTCAGTGTTTTATTTATGGTGCCATTCACTTGAGACTTTCTCTGTTAATCCACCACCACTCTTCCTGACCAGCTCCACACCACCTCAGATCTAGTTCTGAATTTATTTTCTGAGTCATCTCACTAGAAGGCACATTAAAATCATGGCTCTATCAGTGAAGCTCTTGCTTAAGGACGCAATGCCTCCAGGTGACACACAAAAGCCAATGTCCTGACAATCTATTCCCAGCCACCAACTTCATTGGTCAATTCTATCCTTCTGACATTTCCACTGAAACACACACAATACTTTGCAAAATGGTGTTTCTTTGAGGAGGGCTATGTTTACCTTGATCTATTGGAGAATTGTATATCAATGTATTTCCTGGCAGGCTTCTCCCCCCGTACTCTATACTATGAGCATAAATCCTTTCTTTTTCTCTACCTACATATTCTGTAGTTATATTATTGGTTTCGATTTTTCTGTGCTTTACTCAATTTATTTATAATTAATAGCCACCATTCACATATCAACTACCAGATTTCTAGTGTTCAGACTCAGCACATTTTAGATGCTTTTAAATATGAGTCGATTGGAATGGATTGTATTTCGCTTATCTTTCTCCCTTATAAGACACAGATCAAAGAACACCCTCTTTAAGCAGATATGCAATAGGGTAAATATACCTCATTGTTTCAGAAACTGATTATGTAGATTGACTCTCTTACTAAGAAATTAGAAAATTAACTTGGCACCACCGCAGTGAGACTGAAATTAAAGAACTAGCTATATTTTGAAAACTTTAAAAATCTGCCAAAGGAGAAAATTATAAGATGGATTCTGTAAATGATGCTGTTCAAAGTTAAACTACTTCTCTAATGAGTTTGTTAGCGAGGATTTTTTCCCAGCCATGTCTTTTATTTTCTTCCTTTTGATCAATGGCTATGTTGTTTAATCCTGTAGTGAATAATTCCACCTGCAGAAATTGTAAACCTGTAATCATTTGTGAAAGGCAAAGGCAGTGTTGGTAAGTAAATGAATCATAAACCATCTTAATTCCTCAAATACCACAACCTATCCCACACCTTTTGTGTTCTTGAGTATTGTCACTAAAATAACAAACATGATGGATGGTGAAGGGGTTTAAATTCCTTTTTTTAGACGTACAGTGCTGATGTGAGGCATCTTTTCCATTTAGAACACATTTATTCCTTAATTTGGTATTGAAATGACTATAAATACAAAAGTACATATAGCATAAATGTAAAGCTTAATACATTTTTGCAAATGTCACACACAATGTACCAACACACACAAGTCCCCTTCCTGCTTCCTTCTAATCATGATCTCCCTTCCACCCCAGGGGAGCCATTATCCAGACTTTCAACATCATGGTCTACTTTTTATTCCTGTACTCTATGCAAATTGCGTCTTAAATAGATACTTCTTTTCTTTCTGGCTTGTTTCTCTCAATACTATAATTGTGAGCAGCTATACTTTGTTCATTCTCATTGCTGGGTAGTATTGCATTGTGTGAATATACCACCATTTATTTATCCATTCAACTGTTGATAGGCCTTTGGGTAGTTTCCAGGTTGGCTTTACGAACACTGCTGCTATGAATATTCATGTGCACGTCTTTTAGTGAACAGATGTATGCATTTTTCCAAATGTTAAACCGACCTTATATTCCTGGAATAAACCACACATTTCGTGATATATTATCCTATTTATATGTTGCTGGGACTGATTTTCTAGGATTAGATTTAGGATCACTGCATTTATGTGACTGAAAGAAATTAGTCTGTAATTTTCCTTTTCTTTAATGTCCTTGTGAAATTTGGGTGTTGGGTTGCCCTGGCCTTATAAACGAGTTGGGAAGTACTCTCCCTTCTTTCTACTCTCTGGATGAATTTGTTTAATATTGGTTTCATTACCTTCTTGAGTATTTGGAAGAACTCAGTGTTGAAGCCATATGGGTCTGAGATTTTCTTTCTGGGTCTGTTTCTAATACCAGATTTAAGTTCTTTAATAGATATGAGATTATTAAGACTTCCAATTTCTTCTGTTGACTTAGGAAATTGATTTTTTTCCAAAAAAGTCTCCATATCACATCACTTTATAAATTAATTGGCATTAACTTATTTGTAATATCAATACTTTTTGATGTTTGAATATTCATAGTGATGACCTCTTTTTGTGCTCCTAATACGGGCAACTTGCTTTTTCCACCTTTTTAGTGATCAATGTTTGTAAGTATTTTGGGATTTAATTAGTATTTTCATAGGTTGTCGATATATGTTTGAGATTAGAATTACTGTCTTTTTCTGATTTCTGGAGATGAATGTATAAACATTATTCAGCCTCCTTTCTAAAAAAGTCATAATAGTCTATGATTATAGACTCTAATAATGTTTAATAGAGAATGATACTGAGTCATTCATATATATATACTATGAGTCAACATTTTTCTTCCTTTGAAAAACATTTTTATTCTTTCATTTATAAAAGCTTTTTTTCCACTGGATATAGAATTCTAGTTATATTCTATTAACATTTAAAAAATTCCATTCCATCTTCTTCTGTCTCCTATTAGTTTCCACCTTGTTGCTTCTTTGAATATAATATATCTTTCTTACTTGGCTACTGTTAAGTTTTTCTCCTTGTCTTTGGTTTTCTGCAGTGTGACTTGGACTTAACCCTGTTTGGAGTTCAATGAACTTTTGGAGTCTGGATTGATGTTGATCGACTGTGGAAAATTTTCAGCCACTATCTCTTCAACTATTTCTACTGCCATATTCTCTCTCTTCTTTCCCTCTGATACTCCATTTATACACTTATTAGACCTAAATATGCATGGCAGTCCACTTACCAATTTTTCCCAGCCATTTTCTCTCTGTATATCAGTTTTCCATTTTTCATTTATCTGTTTTTCTAGTCACTAATCCTGCTGTGTCCAATCTATTATTAAACCCATCCATTGAAGATCTTAATTTCAGTATTTACTTTTTTAGTTCAAAATTGTCCATTTGTTTTTTATAGGTTCCAATATTTGGCTGATACTTTCCATCGTTTCATCCCTTTCTACCACCTTTTTGTCTGTATCATGAACATATTTATCAAAGTTACTTTAAAAATCCTCTTCTGCTAATTCCAATATCTATGAGCCTTGTTCTGTTGTCTGTTTTTTAAATTAATGACTACCAATCATATAGTCTTGATCTATTTCAAGTGTAGTGTTTCGATTGTGTAAAAAAAGAACAGCAGGGACTCAAGATTATGTAATACTCACAGACAGGGTTTAACCCCTCTTCTGTTAGGCAGACAGAATGTGGGGCTGATGACCTCAGTCCTAATTTGGTTACCATTTTGGTGTGTGATGTCTGGTTGCCTCTCTGTCTAAGGCATAAGGTTTCCACCAGATCCAAGCCTGCATTTTACCCCCTAGTTGGCACACTCCCCATGAAAGACTTTTTTCCCCCCCATCAACACCAGGATATGCTTCTGCCATTCAGAAATTTTAGGCTTATTCCACTAGTCTTCTACACAACTTCAGGAATGAGAAACTTCATGAGGGAGCATACAACAGTATAGAAGGCCTCTCCATTCTTGCTCTTTCTCACTCTATATATAACTGGTGAGAGATCCGCTATTTTTCTCTTTCCCTGGAATATCCTTCTGCTTGGAACGAGTCACAGTTCTCTGTCTCTAACATGCACTCAAAATTAGTGAGTGACATCAGAGCAAATATTGCCAGGATCTTTAGTTCGCCTCTGCATGGTTCTCTCCTTTCTAGAATTTTATTCCACTGGTCCTCATTTTTCTTACAGCTCTCTGTGACTTAACTATGAGAGTATTACAATATATCCACATTTTGTAGTTCCTTTCATCAGCTGAATGAGCCTTCCAAAATCTACTATAACTTACCTGCAAGTGAATTATTCCACCAAGAATATTTTTTTTAGTAAAACATGTATTGAACAATTAACAGTTTCAAACAGAATATATTTTCATTTCCCCTCAATTAATAAAAACAATTAAAATAAAAACTAACTAAATTTTATCAAGAAAGATAATGAAAATTTACCATTTCATTGCAAGATAGTCACATCATAACTATTTCTTGAGTGTCTACCCAGGATATGAAATAATGCCTCCTTTTTTAATATATAATACAAAATTATCTGACAGACAATGTAACTAAACATTTTTAAGGAGATGGCAGCTTCTCAACATGCTGATTTGACCCACTCAGATGTTTTAATTCAATGTTTTTTTGTTTGTTTTTCTTTTAAATAGTAGAAAATAGGCAATCTAAATGCTACTGTTCATATATAGAAAAACATTATAAATGCTGACACTTGTGTATAAAGACAAATGGTAAAAAGTGTGAGTGTACATCCCAGCATATACCAGTCTGGGCCTCTAAAGCTTCTGGCCAAGAGACAGGAAGAACAAGATTTTTCTTTCTTTTTAAAAGACAGAACTTTATGGTATGCTTATTCTACAGGGGGCTTTTGCTTTGTGACATGAAAAGTCTAAACTTGGAAGATATAAACTTGGAAGGAAGCATTATTTCCACCATATTCAATTTAAGATCTTTTCTCTAAAATATGTTCCAAGTAATGGCATTAATCAGAAAGAATGGAAACGTCAAGGAGTGGTAAAATTGAATTAACAGAGCAACGTAAGACAAAAATGAAAAAAATGCCTCCCTATTTGTATGAATGGCTGGAGAAAGAATTTAAAAGATACAGAGATTGTGAGTTACCTCATTTGTACTGATTTTCTGATTTGTCATCTCATTTTCATTTTCCTTCCTCTTGTCAGTGTTCTCCAAATACCATATCCTCTACTTTTACTCCACCTTCCTTTACTTTTATTTCCTTCTTCCATCAGTATCACCAGTGTCATTAATCAAGAAGTATTAGTTGATCAGCATTTACTTCCACATTTCCCCCTTTTTTCAAAGAGGCTGTAGTCCTATAGTCAATGGTTTTACTCTTGCCTGGCTTGAATATTTTGTCAGTCTCTTCTCTGAGTTCCCCTTGATATAGAAATACATTAACCTTCTCATTTTCAGAGTAAGCATTTTCAACAAAATAAAATATATCATAGAACTTACTTTAATGTCTAGATTGCTGAGTTTTTTTGTGTGTGTGGACAAATAATGCTGCGTATCTATATTCATTTTCCTTCCCAAGCAGTTTGGATTGTTGTGAGTGGATGACAAATGATAAGAATCAAATTGTTGGGCCTTTGGTAATACATTCTACCTTATCAAGAGCCTTTATATTCAGCAAGTAATAAACGACTCACTTAGAAGAAAACAAATTACATGAAAGAATGAAGGGCATTTATGGTAACTTTAACTTGTTCACAACATCTCTGACCCATGAACTTTTGTCACTAGCACTTACTGGAAAAGTTGGATTGGAGGTGTGCATATGCTTATCCAGTTATGGATGGTTTCTTAAACAGACATTGCAATCAAGGACCTCTGGGACCAAGTGTACCACCTTCAAAAATCCATCCCTTCCTCTTTCTTGAAAAAACAAAGATAAAATATGTTGCACTGCTCAACTGGCTCTGTGTTAACAGAATTCATAAAACAAAATTATAAGTCAGGCTTATTTATGAACATCAATACAAAAATGACAAACTATGAGAACCAAATCCACCAATCAAAGGGTTACTCACAGAAGTTATAATGGTTAGTATTTATTGACTGCTTAATATGTGCCAGGCAGTGTTACCTGATTTATGTGTACTAACACATTTTATCTGCTCAACAATCAGAAGGCCCATTATTATTATTGTTATAATTTTTAGCAGAGGAAATTAAGGCACAGAGAGATTAAGTAGCTTGCCCAAGGTCAAGTATCCAGTAATATTAAATAAAAGAGACAAACACTAAATCTCTCATTCTTAACCTACAAAAAAGGAAATAAACTGAAAGCCAATGACAGAGACAAGAAGAAATATTTGAAATATGTTTAAGAAATGATGCACTGACATGTATAATATATAAAAAGCTATTAAAAATAAATAAAACAGCCCATGTGTAATTAGGAAAATATGAAGAGATAATTCACTGAGATAAAAAAATACAAATGATCAATAAATGTATGAACCTCTAAAATCAGTAACATTCAGAGAAACATAAATAAATTATCACTTCTCTTTTATTAAATTAGAAGAAATGATAAACTTTGATAATATCTATGTCGACAAAAATGTGAGGAAATAGATATCCTCACTTATTGTGGAATATTAAACATAAGCATTTAAAAAAGGGATGCTAGTTAGTACTATCAGTTGAAATTCAATGTTTAATAAATTCAATACTTCATAGCATTAATTTCTTTTAAACAACAACATGCATCTAGAAATGCATTATACAAACATGTTTACATGGGCCTTAGTAGCATGTCTAAAGTTTGCTATTACAGGTTTATTTGTGAGAGTAATACTTGTACCAGCTTATGTACCTATCAATATAGAAGTGTTTTTTTAAATATATGGCAATATGAGATATTATACAATCTTGAAAAAGAATAAATGAATAGAGAAAATAAATTCAACATGTCAGTTCAAGAGTTTTTCCTTTAAAAGTGGAGAAAAAAAGACAATTTCAGAACAATGTATAGAATGATTCATTTGGATATTGTATACAAGTGATACATATATGCACACATGTAGGTGCACAGAAGGAGAAGTAGACATGTTCATGCCTAAATGAAAACAGTGGTTGTTGCTAAAGAAGGGGGTTGGAAGTAGAGAAGCAGAAGGGAGACTGAGCACATGTAGGCATTTTTGTTTGAATCTTTTCACAAACCTGAAAAATATACATGTTTATGCATTACTTTTTAGAAATAAAAATAAAAATTAAATGATTTATTTCAACCCAACTGAACCAATTGACTATATGTTATGCCTCCATTAGGGAGTATAAAGAAATAAAGATTTACCTCACATAATTTGCTATCTCTGTCTATTTCATGCTTGAAGGCTCTTTCTTGGTCTTTGAGGCTTAGATTAAGCCGTATAAGTCATCTAATGCTGAAATGGTATTCTAATATCATTTTTTCATTCTCTTATTAGGAACATGTTGGTTCCAGATTTTATGCTGGTTGCTGGTGATACAGGATTGAATAATGTATGGTTAGTTGCCTTCTTAAGACATTTCATGATGAAGGCATCCATTGTCATACATTCAAGGCTTCCAAATACAATGGGGTAATCATAAATGAGGAGGAAGTAGAGGAAAGAGAGGCTTCTTCAAAGTACTAAACTATCAGACAATGGAATATGAAGGCACCCCTCTCCTGCTGGAGTATTTTATAGAAAACAAATTTTTCATCAATATTTAAAAATCACTATGATTTTTTTTCATAAAATCTATCTTTCCAGCTTTTAAAAACATTTGATGCACAAGGAAACATCATGGTCACTTGACTGCCAAAGTGTACTGATGGATGAATGAGGGTATATGCTCAGTTTGGGCAGGATTCTCTCTACTTCTGAGAGATTATTCTATCTCTTACAAAACACATATCATACTTTTATTATCCCTTCTTAGCACACTCCTTGTCTAAAAAATGTTCTTATTTCTTGCCTGTCACTTTAGTAACATCACCTCTTGGGCCCTGTAGAATGTTTTATATTTTGTTAGTCACATCCTAGAGGACATAGTGAAAAAAAATTAGCATGATTAACTTTGGAGGCATGGCAGGTTGGAAAAAGATTTCTCCACTGCAATCACCCCTAAGAGAGGAGAAAATACATTAGCTGCAATTACAGTCACACTATAAAAACATCTCTGTCCTTCACATCTTAATCTAATGGTGAAATTTGCAAAAAATTAATAAAAAGTTTTCATGAAAGAAGTTTTTAGAAAATTCCATTTCTTCAGGTTTTTCATGCTGTGTGTTCTCTCAAATGGCACTTGCATTTCACATGTACACATGGGCTTTTTCTATGTAACCTTATTTTTTGTCTTTCTAAAACCATTTCTTCTACTAAATATAAAGAAAATGGACAACTGTACTACCCAAGGAGACCTAGTATTATATGAGATACTTTGCTCTGTGCACAAGAATGCACAGAGTAAAGAAAAGTCCCCAATGGAAAGAAAAGGATCCCATGTAAAATAGCCACTGGGTAACCTGCTTAGCCTCTAACCACTGCTGTTTAGGATTCCATTTAAGAGTTCTACTTGGGGTCTCACATCAGAGGCCTGTGGAGATATCTGTAGCCTTTGATTACTTGTTCATGCTATCTAGTCTTTACATGATTTTAGGCAAGTAGAGGGTATGACAGGTTTCATTTACTGAACAAGGCCGTAAACAGATCTTCCATGCCTCACACTCTCCAGTGCAACTTTGACAGTCCTTTCATTGAAAGGTGTGTCTATATATTCCTTCCTCTTGGATTTAGGCAGGCTCATGACATGAACAGAAGTGAAACTAATACACTTTCAAGGCTGAATCATAGAAAGGTGATTCATTTGGCTTCTTCCTGGCTCCTTTGGGATGCTCATTTTCAAACACAGCCACCATGCTTCAAGGAAACCTAGGCCACCTGGATAAGTGACTGGTAGGTGTCAGACCTGAAAACTTTAGCTGAGCTCTGAGTAGACTGCCAGCATCAATCATCAAACATGTAATGAGGAGAATTCCAAAAGGATTCTAGTGCCTAGCCATTGAGCCACATCAGGCTTTGAGTCTTCCAGCTTTGAGATCTCAGAAATCACAGAGCAGGTACCACCTGTCCCAACTGTCTGCTGTTTACATTTTTGTTCCATATAAGATTAACTTAATAATATGGTTGTTTTATGCCACTGAGTTTTGGAATCATTCTCCATGCAGCAATAGACAATTGAAATATTGGTGAGCCTCCTGAGAACAAGTTCCTTTTACATCTTCCATTCCACCCACCCCAGGCTTGGCATAAAGGAGCTAGCAGAAAATAGAGGGATGAGAAATGATTAATATCAAACAGACCTGGGAATCTCAGTTCTGCTTCTTACTCCCGCTAAAGGGTTAAGCAAGTTATTTGACATCTCTAAATTCCCTTATCTGTAAAACAGGATCAAAGATATTCATTTCATAGAATTGTTACAAAAAGTAAATCAGTTATGATATTTTTAAAATCCTGTATCATGTATAACTTACTCAATAAGCACTCAATAGCAGGTAGATAGTTTGAATACTAAATACTTTTGAATGATTTAGTAGATAAGTAAATTACTGAACTCACTCTTAGGACCAGAGTTCATGCTTTTGTCTTACTTCTGGTCATGTGAACTAAGATAAGTTACTAGTTTCAGGAGAGGGCCAGGGACTCTTCCCCTGGTGGCTCATGTAGAAATAGTCTAACATTTATTCTTGGATACACATTCAGAAGCCAATGGTAAGCTGATTTCAAATATCACTCATCAGTATGCTTAGATGCTAAATAAGCACATTCAACTCCCAGTTTGTCATTGTTTTTTTTTAATTTCAAGGGGCTGTGGGGTAGAGAGTCTGGAATTACTTATTTGCCCAGTTCTACTGGACTATAATGCAGTCTATTGCTTCCAGGGTGTCCTGAAGTACCCTTCATTTGAATATCAAATATGATGTCCTTTCTAAAAGCATGTTTGATATTGTGCCCAAGCTAGAGTCCAGTTAGAACCTCCATTTTAACGGTCTGGTGTCAATGAGATGTGACAAAGAATTTGACACATTAACTGCTTCTGAAAGACAGGAACATGTGTCCAATAAATCTGCTAAGCTAAGAAAAGAAAAAAGAAAAAATCAGGCTGAATCTGAGACATAGCAATGTCCCAAATTGAAACATTCCATGCCAATGTAATTCCTCCCTTCTGTGCATGTATGAATGTCAAATGCATACAAAGTACCTGGTTATCTGCCCACAGTCAGTCCATTTTTAAAGCCAATCAGGAACACATGTGCTGACCCAGGGAACATAAATGACATCATTACCTAATGAACTGTTGCAGAATTCATTTGAATGTGGCCGTCCTTTTGAAAAGTATGAATCTTTCCAGTGATTAAAGTGATTTAGACAGGAGTAGTTCAGAGTAGACAATATTAATTTAGGAATGAGTCATTATGTTCAGCACCAGTCTGGAACCTAATGAGCTGATTCAAATTCATTTAAATCACTTGGAAAATACATACAGAGGCTGCACAATATACATAATTTGGAACCAAAAGACATTTCCTCTAAAAACGAATATATTTCAATCAGTAGAAATAAAATAAATCCACAGATATTTTTTCCCCCTCAAATTACTGGGCTTCTTCCATCCTGAGGTTTTGAAATGAACTGAGCCAGTAGAAGAACCTGAATTTAAAATTTCATTTGAAAAAGGAGAATGAAAAAGCTGATTAATGATATTTCATTATTACTTAAATGACAGATTTACAAGATGCAGTGTCATCTCAACTATGAGAATTACTTTTGTATGAAACCATGGATCATTTTAGGAATGTGCTAGTGATCTTAGTCCCATCGGTAAAGAAATCAGAATTAGAAAACTGATTAAATAACTACAAAAATATTTATAAGATACATATTTACAAGAGTTAGTGTGCCAAAATAGTGAAAGAAATGTGTCGATTTTGGTAATTTTAGACAAGGACTTGTCTGAGAAATGAATGGAAAACATGAAACTTTTTTTTTTTTTTTGAGGAGTCATTCTTGGCCTTTCTGCATGAAAACAAAACACGAGGCAATAATGATTTTGCAGACACTGGTTGCTCAGGCATGGTCTTACAGCTTGTGGGCTTCTCTTCAATTCTATGCATTGAGTATTGATCAAAGTGAGCTGCCCATGGGGATTCCTGAAATTTGGCCAGTGATTACTTTGATTTGAGTGTGAAACACAGCCTTGGTCAATGTGACATAAGCACACTGTGAGGCTTCTGGGAAGGTATCTTCACTCTTCAGAAGAAACACAAATCTAAGATTTCCCCTTTGTCCTTTAGGAGATGATGTAACTAGCTGGCAGCTCTTTCACAGCCTGAGAGGAGCTGATGGGAGGCCCTGACATCACTGAACCAATCTGTTAACTGGGGCTGCACTTAACTCCACCTCTCCATTTCTTCTAACGTGAGTTTATAAAATTCCTATTTCTTTAAGCTGTGCCTATTGGATTTTCAGGTATTTGTAGCTCTGAATACCCTAATTTGTATCCAGACTTTCATAAATAAGAGTTATCTAATGTCCTTCCTGTAAAATATCCTACTGCACTGAGAAACCTTGGCTGGGAACATTTTCTTCTCTTTAGCTTCACTATAAAGAGCCTCTAAGCTTATCTTCCTTTATGCTCCAGGATGATTACGAGAATACCTCCATAAATTTAACTTCGGCTGACTTCTAGCTGCTGGTGTTGTTATATAAATTTAAAAAAAAGCAATTTTTCTCAGGGTGAAACTAATTGCATTGACCTAGAGATTAACATAAGGCGGTACTGAATTCTTATGTCCAGACTCAGAAACAGACATCAACTACTGCAGGAATGCACACTCTGTTCTCTCTCGTCTTACACAAAACACACCACCGTGTTTCCTTATCATCTCTCTTCCCCTTTGGGGTCTGCACTTTCTCTTCCATTCCTGAAACGCAAATCCCCTTATATTTAATATGCCCATAAGATCACCTACCTTGAAAGATGAATGGAAGAATTAGAACTAATGTATACATCATGTCTAGGACAGTCCCAATCTCCTAGGTGTTTAATAAAGAATGCTAAGAGTCAATTTTCTGAGGTCACTGGCAGGAAGAAAATGATAAATTACCTCCCCACCCCACCCAGCCCCAGCTTAAAAATTCTTTGAGAAATATGTGCTTTGTAGAGCAGCCTTGCTTTAGTTAAAGAATAAGACCTAAGTGAATATTATTGTACAAAAATATGAAATTACAGTGGTTTACACTGAGTCTTCTAAATGACATACAACCTTTCACACAGGACATATACTCTAAATGAGATTCCTAGAAGCAAAATGTGGGTCAAAGGAAGTGTGCATTTTAAATTCTGATAAAATAAAAATTACCAAGCAAAAAAACATTATATTTTCACAACATCTGGATGAAAGGATTCGTTTTTTCACATGCTTACCAGTACTTGTATAATCAACAGTTTATTTTCTCCCAAGCTAATAAAAAGTATTATCTCATTGTTATTTTATATGTTTGTTTAATTATGAGTAGATTAAAATTTTATTTTCTTAATGTGTAAGAATTCCTTTCATCATCTTACATTCTGTGAAATGTCTTTTCGTATCTTTCCCCCATTTTTCTGGATGAGTTTTTTTCCTTATCTATGTCAGAAAATATGCATAATTATAAATATAAAGCTGTAATTAACCCTCTAAAAGGCATATGTGTTGAAAACACTAGTTCCCATTTTATCATTTGTCTTTTGTTTAAAAAACAATGTAGCCATTTTCGCTCTCTCATTTTGTTATGCCTTCACACATTTTCTTTCAGTGTGTTCATGCTTTCATAAATCATTGTTTATAAGATTTTATTTTGAAACAAAAAGGTAAATTGGCTTTAATTGTCCTCCAGTTTCTGTGCCTCAGCTTGTTAATTAATCCATTTTCTTTCATTGATTTGAATTGCAAATCACATTTTGTTATATCAATAGAGTCTATTTCTGTACTTTCTTTTTTGTTTCAAAGAATATATTTATTCCTGCAATATTAACAATTTCTTTAATTTCAACTTTCTAACAAATTTTTTGCCTGGAGGACATACTTTGCTCCCTTACATTCTTACTTACTCTGTTTTTCATATTTAATTGATAATACGTTTTAATAGTTAAAAATCAAATTTATCAATTAATTTAGTATTAAGTGCTGCTTTTAAAAAATGAATATCAGCTTGCTCCAAACCAGTTATCTTATACTATTTATTCAAACATTCTTTATTTGCCTTAAGAGAGTCTTAGAACAGACTTCATATAAATCTGAATTTTTTTGTTAATTACTTATACCTTTGTAATTAGCCAATATATTGAATTCCCTTCTTTACTCCAATTGCCTTTTAGTTGCTTTAGTAGGGTATTTAAATGAATGATTACAGTAATTTGAAAAGGTAGATAATTTTGTTTTTTCTTTTAAATTTATGTACTTTGGTAACTGATTCAATAAATATATACTGAATTAGAGACAAATTGTGACCCTCATGGATCTTAAATTCTAGAAGAGCTCACATTTTTCTCTTGTTTAATTGCATTGGCAAGTACTCCTAGAAGCTTCTCGGTATCAGTGGTAAAAAAAATGTTTACTTGCCACGCTCTGATTTTAACAAGAATGCTTCCATAATGTGATCATAAACAAGATGCTGACTCTTAGCTTGAAATACATATTTTTAAGGTTAAAATAGTAACGATTTCTTTTTAAATTAAAAGTTTCCATCAGGAATGGATGTTGAATTTAATTAAACACTTTTTCTACAACTATGGGGAGAATTTTCTCCCCTCTTTAACCCTTTCAAATGATGTAGTATCTCAACAGATTTCTTAGAATTGAATGGTATTGGTCTTTTGAAAAGAAAATGTAATCTCTTTTGACAAATTTCTTTATTTTATATATGTATAGAATTTAACTAGACACATGTTGTTTAAATTCTTTGTATCTTGACTGATAAAGCTGAGCTTTGCTAATCATGTTAACAATTTTAGAAGGGATTCAAATAATCTACAAAGCAAAGCTCTGTATATCCTAGGTCCTACTTCAGCAATAGACTCTTAACCAGACTGAACTTATCCCTACCCCAAATGATGATGTAAATATCATAATGTCACTTTTACTCACATTTACTGCGTATGATCTATTTTCCAGTTTTTTTCTGAAAGTAAAGTTTGCTTTTTCTTTATAAGTTGGTATTCTTAGTTTTCCACTTGTTCAGTGGTCTTGTTAAGTCTTAAGTTATAGGCTTATTTTTCACTGCATACCTAATTGGGGCATTCAGGCTTAGGTAATTATAAACACTTTTGGGCAAAGATGTGCGGTTTGCAATGTTGGATTAGTATATGTGACAAGGGTTCACTTTTTATTCCTTTAATGGAATAGTTTGTTAGCAACACAAGCTTGGATTTCTTTTTCAATTTCCTTGAAATGTTTTCCCTCTGACCACCTTACCTCACTACCCCACCAAACACAAAACAAATAAAAAAACATGATTCTTAAATATGTAACTTAATCTTTGTCATATCTCACCTGTCTCATATGTGTATTGTATAAATACATACAGCTTTATAGTGTTATCATTATTTCTTTCTTTTGTTTTTATAATACAGTGTTATTTGGCCATCAGAAGCTGGTAAATGTCACTTCTGCACTTGTCCAAAATGATGCAATCCCATCATGGTATTAATTGTCTAATATGCTCAAGAGGAGTCACTTAGGTAGCAGACTTTATACCCTTTAACATCGATTTGTCACAAAGAACTCATTTATTTTAATAGTTGCATATCAATATCTATTTCAGGTCTACCTGCAGTATACATTCCTTGCTAAAATAAATTAATTCTTTACATCTTCATTATAAGGAAAAAACAAATTCACTCTTCTTGGGAGGTCATTTTAGGCCTTGCCATATTTGTCTTAATCATTCTCTAAATTGCACACAGCATGAAGCTTTAGAAATAATTGCTATTCCTCAATTTTTGGTATGGTATTTATAAAGTTTCAATAGAAAACCTTGGAATGGATTGTCTGGATGATACACACATAGATTTTCCATTCTTTCACTGGCAAGTATCCTGGGGAAAAATCAGAAGACAAGGCTACCTACAAGTCATACTCTTATCCGGATTTACAATGTCACTAATAATTACATTGTAATGTCCCATCTCTTGACCTCAGTTTTGTCATTTGTAAAATGAGGCAGCGAATTATGGTTATTCTTCTCTGAAGGCCATGTGCATAAACTAACCCTCAGACTGATTTGGATTGGCTGGCCCAGAAGTGAAAAATGCTCACTTCCCAGCTATTTATCCTATAGGCATTTGGGTTTGTGGCCCCAGGGATACAGATGATTCCTAAAAGTCTTGAAATTCTAATGATCTCTAATTATACAGTCACACTCCTAAGCTTGCTTTTCAATACACACATTTATTAACATTAGATTAAAAAATAGCCTTACCATTAAATTTGTACTTTTTAAAATAGCAAATAAACACTTGTGCATTTGTTTTCTTTTTTGTATTTTTTTCTCAGCTTTATTGAAATATAATTTACATATAGTCTAAGTTTAAGTTGTACAATGTATTGATTTGATATACTTATATATTGCAAAAAGATTACCACCGTAGAATTAGCTGACACCCCATCCCATCACATAATCACCATTTCTTTTTTAAAGTGAGAACATTTATGATCTACTGTCTTATCAACTTTCACATATATAATGCACTGTTAGTAAACTATAATTACCATGATGTGCATTAGATCCCCAGACCTTATAGATCTTCTGACTAGAAGTTTATACTCAACCAACATCACACATTTCCCCCAACCACCAGACCTGATAACAACCATTCTAATCTCAGTGTCTATGAGTTTGGCTTTTTTATGATCTCACATAAAGTGAGGTCATACACTATTTGTCTTTCTCTGTTTGACTTATTTTATTTAGCATAATGTTCACTAGATCAATCCATGTTGTTAGAAATGGCAGGACTTCCTTCCTTCCCTTGGCTAGTTGTACATTTTTCTACAACTATGTTTGTGTTTTACATACATACATACATACATACATGTATGTCTATATGTATATATATAACATCTTCACCCATTCATGAATTGGTGAACCCTTTTTTTCTTATCTTGGCTACTGTGAATAATGTTGGAATAAATATGGGCATGCATATATATCTTTGAGATCCTGTTTTCATTTCCTTTGGACATTTACCCAGAAATGGAATAGCTGGATCATACATGGTAGTTCTATTTTTAATTTTTGAGGCACTTCCATACTGTTTTCCATAGTGACTAAGCCAGTGTAATACCCACCAATGGTACACAAGGGTTCCTTTTCCTCCACATCCTTGTTAACATTTGTTATCTCCTGTCTTTCTGAAAATAGCCATTCTAATAGATATGAGGTAATACCATATTTTGGTTTTAATTTGCATTTCACTAATAACTGTGATGTTGACCATATTCTCACTTACCTGTTGGCCATTTGTATGTCTTCTTTGGATAAATGTCTATTCAGTCCCTCTTCCCGTTTTTTAATCAGAGTGTTTGTTCTTTTGCTATTGAGTTGTATGAGTTATATATGTATTTTGGATATCAACCTCTTATCAGATATATGGTTTACAAATATTTCCTCCCATTTCATAGGTTGCCTTTTCATATTGTTGATGCTTTCCTTTGCTATGCAGAAGCGTTTTAGTACGATGTAGTCATGCTTGTTTCTTTTTGCTTTCATTGTCTTTGCTTTTGGTGTCAAATACAAGAATCACTGCCAAGACTGATGTCAAAGACCTTACTGCCTGTTTTATTCTAGGAATTATATGGTTTCAGGTTTTACATTTAAGCCTTTAATCCACTTTAAGTTTATTTTTGTGCATGGATGAAGACAGTGGTCCAGTAGCTGTCCAGTTTTCCCATTACCATTTATTGAAGAAATTGTCCTTTCCCCATAGCATATTCTTGCCTCCTCTGTTGTAAATTAGTTGACTGTATATGTGTTGGTTTATTTCTGGGCTCTCTATTCTGTTTCATTGATCTATGTGTCTGTTTTTATGGCAATACCATACTGTTTTAATTATGATAGCTTTGTAATATAGTTTGAAATCAGGAAGTGTGATGAATCCACCTTTGTTCTTCTTTGTAAAGATTGCTTTGGCTTTCAGGGTCTTCTGTAATTCTATATAAATTTGTGAATTAATATTTCTATTTTTGTGAAAAAATGTCACTGGAATTTTGATAGGGATTGCACTGAATCTGTAGATTGCTTTGGGCAATATGGACATGTTAGCAATATTAATTTTTCCAATCCATGAACATGGAATATCTTTCCATTTATTTGTGTCTTCTTTAATTTCTGTCATTAGTATCTTACCATTTTCAGTGTAGTGATGTTATACTTTGTTTGTTAAATTTATTCCTAGGTATTTTCTTTTTGATACAGCTGTAAGTGGATTTGTTTTCTTAATTTCTCTTTTTTATAGCTCATTATTAGTGGTTAAAGTTGCAACTGATCTTTGTATATTGGTTTTGTATCATGCAGCTTTACTGAATTCATTGATTATTTCACAATTTTTTGGTGGCATTTTTAGGGTTTTCTATATATAGCATCATGTCATCTACAAATGCAGACAATTCTAATTCCTCCTGTCATATTTGAATGCCTTTTATTTCATTTTCTTCTCTAAGTGCTCTGGATAAGACTTCCAGTACTGTGTTGAATAAAAGTGGTGAGAACGAGCATCTTTGTTTTGTTACTGATCTTTGAGGAAAAGATCGTTTTTTCACCATTAAGTACATTACTAGCTATGGGCTTGGCATATATGTTCTTTACAATGTTGAGATATGTTCTCTTTCTACCCACTTTGTTTTTAGTTCTTATCATGAGTGGATGTTGGATTTTGTCAAATACTTTTCCTGCATCTATTGAGAAAAATCATATGATTTTTATCCTTCATTTCATTAATGTGGTGTATCACATAGTTTGGTTTGAGGTTGTTGAACCATCCCAGCATCTGTGAAATAAATCCCACTTGATCATGGTGCTTGATACTTTTAATGCACTGATGAATTTGGTTTGCTAATATTTTGTTGGAATTTTTGCATCTATGTTCATCTGTATATCTGACGTGTAATTTTCTTTCTTGCAGTGTCCTTTTCTGATTTTGGTATTAGGGTAATTAGACCTTGTAAAATGAGTTTGGGAGTATTCCCTTCTACTGTATGTTTTTTTTGGAAGAGTTTGAGAAGGATTTGTATTAATTCTTCTTTATGAAGCCATCTGGTACTGGACTTTGTTGGGAAGTTATGAATTAGTGATTCAATCTCCTTACTAGAAATTGGTCTGTTCATATTTTCTATTTCTTCCTGATTCTGTTTTTGTAGACTGTTTGTTTCTAGGAATTATTAATTTCTTCTAGGTTGTCCAGTTTGTTTTGTTCTTTAAGCGTTAGATAATGGCTGTAAATGTGGATTTTGAAGAAATAACTAGTTCTTTGTCTAAGTCTTACTGAATAGAAAAGGAGAAATAGAAGGAAGGTAAATGTGGGACCAAGTCAGAGAGAAATGCAGATTTCGTCCCACATTTACCTTTTCTCTCTAACAAGTCCTTTCTGAAATGACCCAAGAAATAGAGGAAGAGGGCAATAAATAAGCAACAAACATTTCAGCATTTCTGGAAGGCACTGCACAGGTGTGACAGATGGTGGGAGTTCTGATCAACAGCAATTTCATATATGCAGAAGTAAAGGCCATCTGGGAAGCAGTGTTAAGGAGAGAAGCAGAGCCCCAAACATGGGTAAGTTTAAACCTAGAGAGATTAGAAGCAAACCTGGTCTGTCAAAGGACATCATTAGAGCTGCCCATGGCATTCACAAATCCTTACTTGGCTTGATAATGGCTGAGGCACAACTACCTTCTCATGATATCATGTGTGAATCACTAACTCCTGCAGCCAGAACAACCTGATAAAAGTTAATGTCACATAGGCATCAGGGAAGTAATAGCCTATGTATGGTTCACCGTTAAAACTGGGGATAGGCAGCAGGTCCTGGTACAGTGGATGTGGGTAAATTTCAACCGGAAATATAATAGCAATAGCCTGAGTTGCTGTTAGCTACAGTAAACACACCCAGTTTCACTAGCAGAGAGCCTGCTAAATAAAGCAAAACTACTGACATAGCTGTTTCTGTGGGAGAACAGGCTTACTAGTTGGAGGAAAGACACAACTCCTCAGTTGATTTTTTGTGACAAGGAATGAAGATGTGTTCTTTGATGTTCTTTTGGCAATGGTTTACTCCCTTTCACAAGCCACTGCATTCCTAAATATACAAAATATAATTATGAAAATATAAACATGGGATGTGGGAAAATGTGTTATGTGAGAAAACAGAATTGTAACTCCCAATACTGGAAAATCAAGCAATATTTTCTAAGAGTGAAAGCAAAATAGAAATACATGATTAGATATATGAAAATTCTTCTAAAAAAGGAAAATTTGGAGAATCAGGACAAATTATGAAAAAATATAGTCTAATAAAATTTTAGAGACAACTTAAATCTTAGAGCAATAAGATGGAAAGAATATTGAAATGTTTAACAGGTATGAACTCAGATCAAGATAAACTTAAATGTAAGGAATATAGATAAAAGCAAGAATATTCCTGAATTGGAGAAACAATACATTTGTGAGATCTAAAAGGCACACAATATTCTAGCCAACAGTTTTGCACAATGAATACACAGACAAATGTTGTTTAAGTGATTGGATTTTAAAGAAAATGAAATACTTTTTTTATAAAGAAGGAAGTCAAGTGAAATGCATAGTAGGGTTGAGGCCTGCCAGCAGCCCAGGCAGACTTAGGTCAGCCCTAAATCCTGTGCTGTATGTACCTGAGCCAAGCTCACCAGATCAAAAATACTGGTTTGATAACTGGTTGAACAGTGGATTATCCCAAGGAGTTAATTTAAAAAACAAAGACAAAGATAAAACAACCAATGCTTGTTCCCTATCCCAACAGATTCTGATTTATTTAGATTAGGGAACAACTTTTTTTTTAAAGCTCTCTAGGTTACTGTAACATGCAGCCTAGTTTAAGAAACAGTTTTAGGGGGAATCCCTGTTAAAAGAATATTACACAGTAAAGCTATAGTTCAAATATAAAGTTGCCAAGCAAGCTTTGTCCAACTGTAATGGCTCAGAATCACATAAACAAAGTAAATTATGATGAATCACATGAAAAAATGCAGACACACACACAAACACACACACACACACCAGTGTGCATGGCCACCCAACAAGAGTCAAGACAAAAATCTTGGTAAAATGCAGGTGAGAATTACTCCATTAGAATGTAGATCTAGTAACACATCAACTCTGCAAAATATTATTTAATAGAGTGCAAATTATGTCTTGAAGAAAACATCAAAGCAGACAGAAGGAAGAACGTTTAATAGTGTGGATTTTGATCTTCCTTACCCAGGAGCTAACAGATAATATTTATATTGAATGAAAAAAGAAACAGGTGAGCAAAGACGATAGCAGAGCAGGACACTGAGGCAAAAACATCCTCCCACAACACACTGAGGAAGCAACTACAACAAATGCAACCAACCCTGAAAATGAGCCTTCACACTGCAGATTCCACCCTTTGCCCCACCAAGCACACTCAGCCCAGCAACAGTCTTATTTTCCTATGTGGAAGGCAGAGGGTGGATGACACTTTTGGACTTTCCTGGCTCTCCTTCAGCTCACTGGCCAGATGCTTGCAGGAACCAGCTCTAAGCTCTCCAACTGCCCCCATTGACTCAACCCCACTACCCCACAGCATGACCACCCCTCCCAGCACTCAGCCCAGCAGAAGGCCACCACTGCTGACCAGAAGGCAGAGGATGCCCCTATCTACAATGAGTCCCAGCAGAAGTAACTCACATCAAACAAAGGGCACACAGAGGCTAGCTGCAGGGATCAGCCACTGCCAGCAGACAGGCAGAAAGGTGGCCCTGCCTACAGCCCACCAACAGCAAGTGTGGCTCAGCAGCAAAAGAGAACCAGGTACTGGTGAGCAGAGATTCCTGAGCTTCTGGGCACTACAGGATAGCCATTTCATAAAACCATTCCTTTCAAGACCAGGATGCATAACTGATCTATTTGATACAAAGAAAGAAACACAGAACCTCAGACAAAATGAGGAGGCAGAGGAATATGTTCCAAACAAAAAAATAAGATAAAATAACAGAAAAAGCGCTAAATGAGATTAGCAATCTTTCTGATAAAGGATTCAAAGTAACAGTCATAAAGATGCTCACTGAACTGGAGAAAATAATTGGTGATCTCAGTGAGAACTTAACAAAGAGATAGAAAATATGAAAAAAAGCCACTCAGAGCTGAAGAATACAATAACTGAAATGAAAATACAATGGAGATAATGAATATCAGGCTGTTGGAAGCAGAGGAAAGAATCAGTGTGATGGAAGATAGGGAACTATAAAGTAACTGAGCTGAGGAACAGAAAGAAAAAGGAATTTCTAAAAATGAGAAGATGTTAAGAGGGCTGTGTGACAACTCCAAATGAACAATATTCTCATAATAAGGGTCTCAAAGGAGAAGAGAGGGACAAAAGAGTAGAAAGCCTCATTGAAGAAGTAATAGTTTAAAATTTCCAATCTGGTGAAGGAAATAGACATCCAGGTCCTGGAAGCACAGACAGGAGGGAACAAAAGGATCCCAGGAAGACCACACCAAGACAAATAGTAATTAAAATGGCTAAGATTAAAGATAAAAAGAGAATTTTAAAATCAGTAAGAGAGAGGCAGATGGTAACCTATAAGGGAGACTCCATAAGGCTCTCAGAAGATTTCTCAGCAGAAACTTTACAGGCCAGAAGGAAGAGAAATGAAATATTCAAAGTATTGAAAGGGAAGAATCTACAACAAAGAATTTTCTACCCAGAAAGGTTATCATTCAGAATTGAAGGAGAGATTAAAATATTCCTAGGCAGTAAAAAGGTTATTAGAATTCACCACCATTAACCCAGCCTTACTTGATGTATTAAAGGGACTTCTTTAGTTGGAAATGTTCTTAAGTCTAAATACTTTTCATCAATGAAAATAAAGCTACAGTAATGGTAGTGCAGCAATTACTTAAAAAGCAAATATGAAGTAAAAAAACAAAAATAGTAAAATCAAATATAAAATTAGTCAAGGGATACACAAAAGATGTAGATTATGACATCTTACACATAAAATGTAGATGAAGAATAATTGTTTAAAATGTAGTACTTTTAGAATGTGTTTGACATTGAGCAACCATTAACTTTATAATATAGACTGTTTATATTTAGGAACTATCTATGAACCTTATGGTAACAATACTAAAGCCTATAATAGATAAACAAAAATTTAATAAAATAGGAATCCAAGCCTAACTAACAAGAAAAGAGTATAAGGGAGGAAGAAAGGAACAGAGAGGAACTACAAAAACAACCAGAAAACAATTAATAAAACAGAAATAATTACTTGCCTATCAATAATTCCTTAAATATAAATAGAATAAATGCACCAATCAAAAGACATAGGGTGGCAGAATGGATAAGGAAATAAGACCCATCTATATGCTGCCTATAAAAGACTAATTTCAGACCTAAAGACAAAACAGACTGAAATTGAAGGGATGGAAAAAGATATTTCATGCAAATAAAAGGGAGAAAAAAGCAAGAGTATCAGTACTTGTATCAGACAAAATAGACTTATAAACAAAGAAAGTAACAAAAGACAAAAAAGGACATTACACAATGATAAAGGGATTAGTCCAAAAAGATGATATAGACATTATAAATATATACATCCAACATAGGAGCACCAAAATATATAAAACAAATACTAACAGACCTAAGGGGAGAAACAGAGAGCAACACAATCATATTAGTGGATTTTAACACCCCACTTACATTGATGTATATATCATCCAAAAAGAAAAAAATAAGGAAACAGAGGCATTGAATAACACATTCGTCCAGATGGGAAAAACATATATACAGAACATTCCACCTAAAAGCAGCAGGGTATAATTTTTCTCAAGCACACATGGAATGTTCCCCAGAATAGAACACATATTAGGACACAAAAAGAGCCTCAATAAATTCAATAAGACTGAAATTACATCAAGCATCTTTTTAGACCACAATGGTCTGAAGCTAGAAATCTGTTACAGGAAGAAAACAAACAAACAAAAAACACAGCATGCAGGCTAAACAACATGCTTCTAAATAATCAATGCATCAGTGAACAAATCAAAGAGTAAATCAAACAATACATAGAAATAATGAAAATAGAAATACAAAGGCTCAAAATATGTGGGATGCTGCAAAAGTGATTCTAAGAGGGAGGTGCATAGCAATACAGGCCTATCTAAAGAAACAAGAACAATCCAAAATAAACAATTTAACCTCACAATTAAAGGAACTAGAAAAAGAAGAAAAAAATAAAGTCCAAAGTTAGTAGAAGGAGGGACATGATAAAGATTAGAGCAGAAATAGATAAAATAGCGAATATGAAAACAATAGAAAGAATCAATGAAACCAAGAGCTGGTTCTTCAAGAAAATAAACAAAATAGACAAGCCTCTAGCCAGCCTTATCAATAAAAAAGAGAGAGGACAAATAAGCAAAATCAGAAATGAAAAAGGAGAAAACTGATACCATAGAAATCCAAAGAATTATTAGGGAAGACTATGAAAAATTATATGCCAATTTGACAATCTAGAAGAAATGGACAAATTCCTAGAAACATACAACCTTTCAAGACTGAGCCAGGAAGAAAACCTAAACATTGACTACCAGTAATAAATTGAACTGGTAATCAAAAACCCACAATAATCAAATCCAGGCCAGATGGCTTCACTGGTGAATTCTACCAAACATTTAAAGATGGGCTAATACCCATCCTTAAAATATTCCAAAAAACAGAGGAAAAGGGAATACTTCCACACCCATTCTATGAGGCAAGTATCACTTTAATACCAAAACTAGACAAAGATACCACAAAAAAGAAAATTATGACCAAATCCCTTATGAACAAAGATGTAAAAATCCTCAACAAAATATTCGCAAACCAAATCCAAAAGTACATCAAAAGGATCATCCATCATGACCAAGTGGGATTTATTCCAAGGATCCAGATGGCACTATATATGCAAATCAATCAATGTGATATACAATATTAACAAAAGGAAGGATAAACACCAAATGATCATCTCAATTGATGCTGAAAAAGCATTTGATAAAACTCAACATCTATTCATGATAAAAGTGTTCCATCAAATGATGACAGGGGACACAATAAAGACCATATAAAAACCAACTGCTATGTTTATCACAGCAGTATTTACAATAGCCAAGATATGGAAGCAACCTAAGTGTCCATCAGTAGATGAATGGATAAAGAAAATGTGGTACATTGGAATACTATTCAGTCATGAAAAAGAAACAAATTCTACCATTTGCAACAACATGGATGGAGCTAGACGGTATTATACTCAGTGAAATAAACCAGGCAGAGAAAGACAAGTACCAAATGATTTCCCTCATTTGTAGAGTATAACAATTTGTAGAGGCAAAACTGAAGGAACAAAATAGCAGCAGACTCACAGACTCCAAGAAGGGACTAGCAGTTACCAAAGGGGAGGGTTGGGGGAGGGCGGGTGAGGAGGGAGGAAGAAGGGGATTGTGGGGTATCATGACTGTTGCATATGGTGTGTGTGGGGTCATGGGGAAGACAGTGTAGCTCAGAGAAGAAAAATAGGGACTCTGTGGTATCTTACTACACTGATGGACAGTGACTGAAGTGGGGTATGGGGGGGACTCAGTAATAAGGGTGAATGTAATAACCACATTGTTTTTCTTGTGAAACCTTCATAAGAGTGTATATCAATGATACGTTAATAAAAATAAACAACTACTAATATACTCAAAGATGAGAAGTTGAAACCATTTCCTCTAAGATCAGGAACAAGATAAGGATGCCTACTGTCACCCCTTTCATTCAACATAGTACTGGAAGTCCTAGCCATGGCAATCATCCAAATTGGTAAGGAAGAAGTAAAATTGTCACTATTTGCAGATGATATGATAGTATACATAGAAAACCCTAAAGACACCACCAAAAAACTATTAGTACTAAAAACTAGATTCATCAAAGTTGTAGGATACAAAATCAATATATAGAAATCTGTTGCATTCCCTTACACTAACAATGAACTAGCAGAAAAAGAAATCAAGAAAACAATTCCATGGCAATTGAATCAAAAAGAATAAAATACAGAGAAATAAACCTAATCAAGGAGGTGAAATATCTGTACTCTGAAAACTCTAAGACACTGATTAAAGAAATTGAAGAAGACACAAATAAAAGGAAATCTTTCCCATATTATGGATAGGAATAATTAACACTGTCAAAATGCACATCCTGCCCAAAGCAATTTACAGATTCAGTGCAATCCCTACCAAAATACCAATGGAATTTTTCAATGAACAAGAGCAAATAATCCTACAGTTTATATGGAACCACAAAAGACCCTGAATAGCCAAAGTAATATTGAGAAAGAAGAACAAATCTGGGGGTATCATACTCCCTGACTTCAAGCTCTACTACAAAGCTACAGTAATCAAAACAATATGATACTGACACAAGAACAGACCCCAGATCAAGGGAACAGAATAGAGAGCCCCAAAATAACCCCACCATATATGGTCAATTAACATATGACAAAGGAGACAAGAATATACCGTGAGGAAAATACAGTCTCTTCAATAAATGGTGCTGAGAAAGTTGTACATCTACATGCAAGAGAATGAAACTAAATTACTGCCTAACTCCACAGACAAAATGAAACTTGAAGTGGATTAAAGACCTAAATATAAAACCATATATATCTTAGAAGAAAACATAGGCAAAAATCTGTTGAACATAAGCATAAATTATTTTTCTCTGGACACATTTCCCCAGGCAAGGGAAACAAAAGCAAAAATAAACAAGTGGAACTACATCAAACTAAAAAGCTTCTGTACAGCAAAGAACACCATCAGCTGAACAAAACGGCAACCTACAGTATGGGGGAATATATTCATAAACAATTTATCTGACAAGGGGTTAACATCCAAAAATATAAAAAGAACTCATGTGACTCAACAGAAAGAAACAAATAACCAAATTTAAAAATAGGCAGAGGACCTGAATAGACATTTTTCGAAAGAAGATATACAGCTGGCCAAAAACAGTTGAAAAGATGCTCCACGTGTCTACTCATCAGGTACATGCAAATCAAAACCACAATGGGATATCACCTCACACCAGAGTGGCCATTATTCAAAAGACAATAACAAGTATTGATGAGGATGTGGAGAAAAGAGAACACTCCTACATTGTTGGTGGGAATGTAAATTGGTGCAGCCACTGTGGAAAACAGTATGGAAGTTCCTCAAAAAATTAAAAATAGAAATTCCATACAGCCAAGTAATTCCATTTGGAGGAATATACCCCAAAAAACAAAATATCTGAATCAAAAAGACATATGCATTCCTATGTGTATTGGCACATTGTTTACCATAATCAAGATAAGGAAGCAACCAAAGTGTCCATCAATAGATTAATAGATAAAGAAGATGTGATACATATATACAATGAAATATTATTCAGCTATAAAAAAGAAACAAATCTTGCCATTTGTGACAACATGGATGGATTTAGAGTGTATTATGATAAGTAAAATAAGACAGACAGAAAAAAAGAAACTGTATGACTTCACTCAAATGTATAATCTAAAAACAAAATAAACGAAACGGCAATAGATGCATAGACACTGAAAAGTGACTGGTTGTTATCATGGGGGAGGGATTGGGGTGTGTGGGTGATATAGGTGAAGGGGATAAAGAGGCACATAATCTCAACCATAATATAAATTTGGGATAAAAATACAACATAGAGAATATAAGTTAATATCTCTGTAACAGCTTTCTATGTTGACAGGTAGTAACTACACTAGTTGGGGTGAGGATTTAATAATGTATATAACTTTTGAATCACTATGTTATACACTTGAAACGAATATAACATTGTATATCAACTTTACTCCAATTTAAAAAATATCAAAGAAATTTAAAATTAAGAAACAGCTTTTAGTGTGTAATTTCATAAAAGGAAACTCTAGAAAGAAAAAAAAGAAAAAAATGCTGAAAGAATATAACCACATAAAACTAGCAAATGCAAATAGAGAGCATAAAATAGAAAATAGAAGCTGATAAGATTGTGCTAATTTTCTTAGCTTTCCTAGTGTATCCTAGTGTTATATATAGCCTGTATTATCAGTCAAGAACTAGATGATTTAAAAGATCACTCTAATTTTAACTGCAGCTACTAGAAGTTCTAAAAGGAATTTATTCCTTCTAAATTATCAGGGGAAAATGCTCATTCATATATAAATATATGACAAAGCATTTGGAGGAAAATTCACATGGTAAAAAACTACAAAACAATGGAATTATCAAAAAGATTTAAAAAGGAATAAATGCAGAGTTAATTACAAATATAAATATTATATGGATAAATCTGAGTGGAATGTTTGTACATCCTAAAATAACTAGACTGTTTCAAAATTTTAAACTCAACTTTTATGTTGAATAGAGAAAGCACACATAAAAATGCATGTCATAAATTTCAAAATTAAAAGAAAAGAAAAATAATTTATAGATTTATGCTAATAAAAAAGATAGAATGTGATTAAAAGAACAGCTAGTTAAGTTGATTTCAGGCCCAAATGTTTAAAAAAAGATAAAGACAGGTATTATAAAATAATAAAGGTAAAATACACAACTTAGACCCATTTATGGGCATCATGTGGAATATGATGTCAATTTATATAAGTAACTCAAATATTGCAGGGAGAAATTGATAGAGGTACAACAGAAGTACTCATAGCATATTATATAGAACAAGAGATCAAGATGTAGATTACCTGAGGAATATAATTAGGTTCAATTAATGGATATATGTGAGAATTTTATAGTTTTATAAAAGCCTGTTTTAAAGCCACTCGTGAAGAATTTACAAAATAATTCCTATATAAATCCTTAAAGAAAATCACAACAGACCAACCTAATGAAACACAAAGATGAACTCAGCATGAAACTGCAGAAAGATACTATCATGACAATATACTGGGGCCATTTATATTGTTCAAAGAAATATAAAGATCACAACTTCTTGGCCTGTGTGGGCATGGCACTATATGTAGTTACTTATTTTTATTTAATTGAGCTTTTAATATTATCCAAAAAATGACAGTTGACCTTGGTTCTTAAGTCTGAGACTTTCTTTAGCAACCCAACCACACTGAGACAAAGCACTGAGCTGACCCTTATCCACATGTCCCCAAACACTGTCTTCACTGACTTCCAAATTCCTCCCCTTTAAGATTAGTTTTCATGCACTGCCTTAATATCCCAGTGATTCACCTCACATTGTTTTTAAGTTTTGTTTTTAAAATTTCATATCATCCACTTAAGTTTCTTACAAATGCATTCTCAAAGGATGCGCAATTGGAAGAATGGACACACTGTATTTCCATGAGCGACATTTAACTTTATAGCATCTTTCCTTACAAAGTTTCATATGGCTAAAAATAAGTATTATTAATGAATGTTCCCAGGACACATAAAATTGTAAGTGGAGCATATGTCTTCTTGGGAAAAAAATGTCAGAATTTATGTGAATTATATATAAGAAAATTCCTGAGGACTAACTTCATTCGTGGATAGTATTTATATCATTTTGATGTTATTGTTATAAAAATAAGACATTTCACAACTAAAAATACCAACTATGGAGAAGGAAATATAATAATATAAACAGCCTTTCCCTTAATCTTATTTATTATAGAAAAAACACAGTAAAAGCTTCTGGTTTTAGTTTTCCTTTGGTTATAGTTTCAACACCATGTAATACATGTATACCTCCATTTCTGTTTCTTCTTTTCTACATAAGTTTTATTATATTCTAGCTTTAGAAAATCTATTCATACATTACTTCCTACCTTCCCACTTTCTCCCATCAACACTGCACACCCAATAATATTGGATATAGTACTATTCTTTGTGTTTCTTGCAAATGTTGACATTTCTAGGATTAAATACTAAACTTTAATTCCTATTTTTTTGATTTATTAAACTTTGAAAGGACATACTGATTCCCTGCTATAAAAGAGAAGATCTTATTATTTCTTCCACCACTCCTCCCCCTTCCAATTATTATAAATATTGTATTTTACACTGACAAGGTTTATGTACATTCTGTTCTGTTAAACAGCATTGGGTTCTTTGTGCTTTTTCTATTCTTCCATTTTCAAAATGGAAAAAATAATAGAATTTGTAACATGATTATGTACATGTATATTTCACTCATAAAATAATGAAATTGTGTAATTGAAATGTTGAAGAAAGTGAAGCCTTATATCCTATAAATTTTTGAAGTTATCAGCATGAATTTTACTTGCATTTCAGAATGTTAAATCACACTTTTTTTCCAGCTTTCCTATTTTGTATCAAGCTCAATAGTCATTTATTTTAGTTCATGTCATTCCTTACATTAAATTACTTAATTTTGGTGAAGTTACAAAGGGATTAGTATGTTTTGAAGAGTACTTTGATAATGCAATTTCAAACCTCTTTCATGGACAAAACAATTTTATTTTGTCCCCTCATTTGATTTGGGACAGAGTTCTAGGTTTAAAAGTGATATTTCCCCCTCAGAATTTGAGGATGCTTTTTCTTCACTCATTTCTGTATCCAGTATTGCTGAGAAAGTGGACGTCTCTGTATACTGTTTATTTGTGAATAACTTTCTTTGCTTTTGGGGGACTTTTAGACTCTTCCCTTTGTCTATGAGGTTATGGAATTTCAATATGAGTACATGTGGACAATTCTTTTTGATCCTGCTTTCCACCCAATATGCTACCTCAAATAAATAATTGCCTCTTCATTATAGAACACTTATATTTTGTTATTTCTTCTTTTCATTTGCTATGTTCTTATCCATTTAGAACTCTTACTAGGTTGATGGACTACTTGGACGTTTCTCCCCAAAACCTCTAAATGTCTCTTTCAAGTTATCTATCACTTTCTATGGCAGATACAAGGTCAAATTTCCACAGACCATTTCATTTTCTATTGAAACAGTAAAATACCATTTCTTATTAGCCCTGTCCTGTAGTTAGGGTCCATATTTCTAGTTCTGGCCAATGGAATGTTAACAAAGTTACATGTGTCCCTTTCAGTACAATTATCTCATGGTCAATCTCATGGTCTCTGTTTCCTTCATCTGAAGGCTGAAAGATGCCAGTGCAACCTGGAAGCCATGAGATGGAAGAAGGTTAAGTTCCACAGTCCCTGACTAGAGAAGAGCTTCCCAGAAATGCATACTCTTTTGATTAAGGATCTGGGTTTTAGGCAGCTCTTTTATGCAGGAGGTAGTCTGTATTACACTGACAAGTACTTCTTGCCTGAAAATATGGATTCTGGGAATATGACTGAATGTACCTTTCAGATAAATATTTTCATTGTCAGCTCTAAAAAATACACTTATTTAACCCATGTGTTAGATATTTTGAAAGATTTTGATAATTATAATATAATTTCTAAGATGTTTTTCTTGTTTTCTTTATGCTATTTTCCATTGTACTCTATCCTTTTTATTTCTGCAGTATCTCCTTGAATCTATCAAATTACGATTTTCATTCTTGAATTATTATCTTGCTTATGTAGAGGAGCTTGCTCTATTTATTTATTCTTGTCCTCCTTTCTTATCACTAGTTTTTCCTTATTAAGTTTTCATCATATGCTGTCTTCTATTCTTTGAATTTTTAATTCTGAAAATGTCCTACTTCTATAAAACAAAGTGAAATAAAAATTAACAAGTTAGTTTAAAAAATGGAGAAAAAATTCACCAGTTCAGCATCTACTCCTCTATGTGAGATATATTATATTCTTTACATTTGTTGACTCCTAAGACTCCTATTTTTTAATACATTTGATTGTTTTACATTTGTTGGAAGTTTATTTTATATTTGTTGACTCAGTTTTGAGCATTTCTGGGCTCATAAATCTTACTTCTAGTATATTAGGCTATAATCTAATGTGATTCTGCTTTAAAATAGATCTCATATACCATGTACCTTCTAGTTATTTGACTTTTCTTGTACTCCTTCCTATTTCATAGTTATTTTGGTTCCATACTTAAACTTTCGTGAATACAGTGCAGATTAGGAAAAACAACAATACAAATAGTTGTGCCATCAGAAAAGGATTAGGTAAAGATCAGTGAGGCAGCATTGCTCTAGAGCAGGGTTGTATATTATCTTCATTTATAATTGTGATGTTTTGTTCATGTTGAATCTTTGCATTGCTTTTGGTAATTTAAAATATTGCACTAAAGTATTGAATTGAGATACTATATTAAATGGGGGAAAAAGATGGCAGTGTAAGAAGTGAGGGAGAAACCTCCTCCCAAAACCACATAGAACACAAAAATACAGCAAATACAACTAATCCTAAAAGAATGACCATAACGCTGCAGAACAGACTGCTTACATCTGGGGAAAAGAGAGCACCTCACAGAAAAGGGTAAAGTAGCAAAACCATAATGCAGCCAGACCAAAGTGTAAGGAAGATAAATGGAGCCTCCCCAAGGCAGGAGGAAGATAAATGGAGTGGGAAGGCAGTAGAAGCCCAGGACTGCTAAACACCCAACCTTGGAAATCTGCTCCAGGAGCACAAACCTACATTACATAGTGCTCTGGAGATTAGAGGGGTTAGAAAGCAAAGACAGGCAGACTATCCTCAGAGAGACAAAGATTCCAGTTGCTTGTGGAGAACAGGTACCCACAACCAGCCACTCTGGGACAAAAGAAAAGTGGACACCTTGAGAAACTTCCCAACAGTGAGAGGAGGGCTAAAGGGGCAAGGATTACACAGAGCTTGCTGTTCAGGAGGAAGGGCAGGTGGACAAAATTGTCCCAGCAAACTCAGCCGGCAGGTTGGGAACATTCAGGAGCTTCAGATGCAACAACCCCCTGGCTGGTAATGGAGCCACAAGGCCCCCAACAGTGATACACAGCCTGCCACTCTTTCCTCACAGCAGGCAAGGGTCCACACACCTGCTCTCCCCACCATCGCACCAGGCCAGCTGGAGGGTGACCCTGCCTATGGCAGCTACAGGAGCATAATGCAGAGACTCCTCCTTGTATGCTCAGCTCCACTGGACCTGAAAGTGGAGGCAGGCACTGAAGCTGGGAAGCAGGAAAGAGCTCCTTTATCCTGGGAGGCACTGCTGGTGAGGGCCTGCAACCCCTGCCTTTACTCCAGGTTCTGGGCAGGTCCAAAGAGCAGAGATTCTGGGCACTAGAAGATGCAGCCTACGCAAAGTTATTATTCCATAGTAATCATTAGAAACACGAAATGGCAAAGGCATTTAGTCCAAACAAAATTACAAGAAAAAACATCAGAAAGAGGGATCAGTGAAACTGAAATCACATATCTTCTTGATAAAGATTTCAAAATAAAAATCATAAACATGCTCACCGAGCTACAGGAAAATATTCAAGATCTCAGGGAGTACTTCAACAAAGAGACAGAAACATTGAAAAATTCCGTATCTGAAATGAAACATACAATGGATGGATTTAGAAGCAGATTAGATGAAGTAGAGGAGATGGTAAATGAAATAGAAAACAGAGAACAGGAAAATAAAGATGCTGAGACATAGAGAGAAAAAAGGATCTCTAGGAATGACAGAATAAGAGAACTGTGCAACCAATCCAAACAGAACAATATTTGCATTATAGATGTCCCAGAAGAAAAAAGAGAGAAAAAGGGATACACAGTCTCTTTGAAGAAATAATTGCTGAAAAATTCCCCAATCTAGGGTAATAAACAGTCTTTCAGGTCATGGAATTGCAGAGATCTTCCAACACAAGAAACCCTAGGAAGATAACATGAAGACATATAATAATTGGAATGGCAAAAATCAAGGACAAGGACAGAGTATTAAGAGGAGCCACAGGGAGAATAATGATCACATACAAAGGAAAGCCCATCACGCTATTAGCACACTTCTCAGCAGAAACCTTACAGGACAGAAGGGAGTGGCATGATATATTTAATGGAATGGAACAGAAGGACATCAAACCAAGAATACTCTGCCTGGCAAGATGATCATTTAAATTTGAAGCAGGGATTAAACAATTTTCAGATAAGCAAAACTTGGGGGAATTTACCTCCTACAAACTGTCTCTACACTGTATTTTAATAGAATAATAGGACTTCTATACATGGAAGTGCTCCCAAAGATAAATAGCTTTCACCAGAGAAAATAAAATTACAGTAAAGGAAGTAGATTTTTTAAATTAATTAATTACTAAATTAATTACTAGGCAAAAAAAATTTTAAGTGAACTACCCACAAAGTCAGTCAAGGGATACACAAAGAGTACAGAATGTGACACAGAATGTAACATATAAAGAGTGGAGGTGAAAGAAAAAAGAAAAAGAAGGGAGAAAAACGGAGAACCTTTCGACTGTGTTTGTAATAGTGTTGCAGGGTACAAAATTAATACACAGAAATCTATTGCATTTGTATATACTAATGATGAACTAGAAGAAAAAGAAATCAGGAAAACAATTTCATTTACAATTGCGTCAAAAAAGAACAAAATACCTAGGCATAAACCAAATCAAAGAGGTGAAAGATTTATACCCTGAAAACTACAAGACACTCGTGAGAAAAATAAAAGAAGACACCAGTAGAGAAACAAGGAGAGAGCTGCTGGAGAGGACTGAAGATGGTGGCGTGAGAGGTGAGACAGAAGCTTCCTCCTAAAACCCCATATAATACAAAAATATACCTAATAGAACTAATCCTGATAGAGCAACAGGAAAGAGGTCTGCGCCAAACTGCTTACACCAGGAGAAAAGAATAAACCTCACAGAACAGGGTAACATACCAAAGCTGTGGCTTGACGGAACACAAGCCTTTCCCCCATTCCATCTCTCTGGAGGGAGGAAGAAAAACAGAGCAGGGAGGGAGTGGGGGCCTAGGACTGCTGAACACCTAACTCCAGAGATGTGATCAGGGAGCACAAACCTACATTTCATGGTATTTTCATGGTACTCTCGTGATCAGGGGGTTGGAAAGCTATGACAGGCAGAATACCTGGAGAGACTGAGATTCTAGCTGCTTGTGGAAAGTAGGGATCCATATCCGGCTGCTCTGGGACAAAAGAAAGGTGGGCAGTCTGAGAGACTTCCTAACAGCAAGAGGGCTGCTAAAGGGGCAAGGCTTGCACTGAGCTTACTGCTCAGGAGAAAGGACACATACACAAAATTTTCCAGGTGCACTCTGCCCAGCAGGTTGGGAACTTTCATGATCTTCAGGAGCTCCAGCTCCCCGGCTGGCTACAAAGCTCCAAGGACCCCCTCCATGATATGCAGCCTACTGCACCTTTCTCCCAGCCAGCCCCACCTGGCTGGCAAACCAGCAAACCCTACCCTGGCATTAGGCGAGCCAGAGGGAAGCCCTGTATAGAGCAACTACAAATGCAAAGCATAGAGGCTTATACCTGTGTGCTTGGCTCACTGGTTCTGGCAGCAGAGACAGGCACAGCAGCTGGGAAGCAGGAAAAAGCTCTTTCCTCCCCCCAGGCACCAATACTGCTCCCCTACAACCCCTGACATTGCTTCAGGGGCTGAGCAGCTCCAGAAAGTAGAGTTTCTGGGCACTAGAGGGTGCTATATACAACCATGAAATGCCAGAGGATCCTGGTTCAAAGTAAAATTATGAATATGAATACAACCCCTGAGAAATATTCAAATGAAATCAACCTCATGAAAGGGATTTCAAAATAAAAATCATTAACATGCTCATGGAGGTACAGAAAAATAATCAAGAACTCAGGGAGGAATTCCAGTCAGAGATCCAATCATTACGGAACACAGTATCAGAAATGAAACATACAGTGGAAAGTTTTAAAAGCAGATTAGATATGGTGGAGGAGACAATAAATGAAATAGAAATTAAAGAAGTGTAATACAAAGAAATTGAGTCACAGAGAAAAAAAAGGATCTCTAAGAATGAAAGTATATTGAGAGAAATGTGTGACCAATCCAAATGGAACAATATTCGCATAATAGGGGTACCAGAAGAAGAAGAAGAGAGAAAAAGGGATAGAAAGTGTATTTGAGGAAGTAATTGCTGAAAACTTTCCCAATCAGGGGGAGGAGATAGTCTCTCAGGCCAAGGAGATGCACAGATCACCCGACACCAGGGACCCAAGGAAGACAACACCAAGACATACAGTAATTAAAATGGCAAAGATCAAGGATAAGGACAGACTATTAGAAGCAGCCAGAGAGAGAAAAAAAATCACATACAAACGAAAGCACATCAGGCTATCATCAGACTTCTCAGCAGAAACCTTACAGGCTAGAAGGGAGTGGCAGGATGTATTTGATGTAATGAAGCAGAAGAGCCAAAACCAAGAATACTTTATCCAGCAAGGTTATCATTTAAATTTGAAGTAGAGATTAAACAATTTCCAGATAAGCAAAAACTAGGAGAATTTAACTCCCACAAACTGCCTCTATAGTGTATTTTGGATGCTATAGATGGAAGTGTTGCTAAGGTTTAATAGCTGTCACCAGAGGTAATAAAACCACAGTAAAAAATGTATATCAGTTAATTACTAAGCAAATGCAAAATTAAATCAACTATCCCCAAAGTCAATCAAGGGATAGACAAAGAGTACAGAATATGATACCTAATATACAAAGAATGGAGGAGGAAGAAAAATGAGGAGAAAAAAACAACCTTTAGACTGTGTTTGTAATAGCATATTAAGTGAGTTGTTAGACTCTTAAGTAAGATAGTAAGGAAGTTAACCTTGAACCTTTGGTAACCATGAATCTAAAGTCTGCAATGGCAATAACTACATACCTATCGATAATCACCCTAAATGTAAGTGGTCTGAATGCACCAATCAAAAGACATAGAGTCACTGAATGGATAAAAAAACGAGACCCATCTATATGCTGCCTACAAGAGATTCACTTTAAACTCAAGACATACACAGACTAAAAGTAAAGGGATGGAAAAAGATACTTCATGCAACTATTAGGGAGAAAAAAGCAGGACTTTCAGTACTGGTATCAGATTAAATAGACTTCAAAACAAAGTCACAAGAGACAAAGAAGACATTACATAATGATAAAAGGGTCAATCCAACAAAAAAATGTAATCATTATAAACATCCATGCACCCAACACAGGAGCACCTACATATATGAAACAAATGCTAACAGAATTAAAAGGGAAAATAGAATGCAATGCATTCATTCTAGGAGACTTCAACACTCCACTCACTCCAAAGGACAGATCAACCTGACAGAAAATAAGTAAGTACACAGAGGCACTGAACAATATATTAGAACAGATGGACCTAACAGACATCTACAGAACTCTATACCCAAAAGCAGCAGAATACACATTCTTCTTAGGTGCACATGGAACATTTTCAAAAATAGATCATACCCTAGGCCACAAAAAGAGCCTTGCTAAATTCAGAAAGATTGAAATTGTACCAACCAGTTTCTCAGACCACAAAGGTATGTAACTAGAAATAAATTATGCAAAGAAAATGAAAAATCCGACAAACACACGGAGTCTTCCCAACATGCTCCTAAATAACCAATGGATCAATGACCGAATAAAGACAGAGATGACGCAATATATGGATACAAATGACAACAATAATACCACACCACATAAACTGTGGGATGCAGAGAAGGCCATGCTAAGAGGAAAGTATATTGCAATACAGGCCTACCACAGGAAAGAAGAACAATCCCATATGAACAGTCTAAACTCACAATTAAAGAAACTAGAATAAGAAGAACAAATGAGGCCCAAAGTCAGTAGAAGGAGGGACATAATAAATATTAGAGCATAAATAAATAAAATCAAGAAGATAAAACAATAGAATCAATGAAAGCAGGAGATGGTTCTTTGAGAAAATAAACAAAACAGATAAACCCATAGTCAGACTTATCAAGAAAAAAAGAGAGTCGACACACATAAACAGAATCAGAAATGTGAAAGGAAAAATCACTATGGACACCACAGAAATACAAAGAATTATTAGAGAATACTATGAAAACTTACATGCTAACAAACTGGATAACCTAGAAGAAATGGACAGCTTTACAGAAAAATACAACCTTCCAAGGATGACCCAGAAAGAAACAGAAAATCTTAACAGACCAAATACCAGCAATGAAATTGAATTGGTAATCAAAAAACTACTTAAGAACAAAACTCCTGGACCAGATGGCTTTACCAAAGAATTTTATCAAACATTTAGTGAATACCTAATACCCATCTTCCTTAAAGTTTTCCAAAGAGTAGAAGACGAAGGAATACTTCCAAACTCATTCTATGAGCCCAGCATCACCCTAATACCAAAACGAGGGAATGACACCACAAAAAAAGAAAATTACAGACCAATATCCCTGATGAACATAGATACAAAAATACTCAACAAAATATTAGCAAAGCGAATTCAAAAATACATCAAAAAGATCATCCATCATGATCAGTAAGATTTATTCCAGGGATGCAAGGACGGTACATTCGAAAATCCATCAACATCATCCACTACATCAAGAAAAAGAAAGAAAAAAACCACCTGATCATCTCCACAGGTGCTGAAAAAGTATTTGACAAAATTCAACACTCATTCATGATAAAAACTCTCAACAAAATGGGTATAGAGGGCAAGTACCTCAACATAATAAAGGCCATACATAACAAGCCCATAGTCAAAATTACACTTAAGAATGAGAAGTTGAAAACTTTTCCTTTAAGATCAGGAACAAGACAAGGATGCCCACTCTCCCCACTTTTATTCAACATAGTACTAGATGTCCTAGCCGTGGCAATCAGACAACACAAAGAAATAAAAGGCATCCAGACTGGCAAGGAAGAAGTTAAACTGTCCCTATTTGCAGATGACACGATATTGTACATAAAAAAACCTAAAGAATACACTCTAAAACTACTAGATCTAATATCTGAATTCAGCAAAGTTGTATACAAAATTAATACATAGAAATCTGTGGCTTTCCTATATACTTACAATGAAATAGCAGAAAGAGAAATCAGGAAAACAATTCCATTCACAAATGCATCAAAAAGAATAAAATACCTAGGAAAAAACCTAACCAAGGAAGTGAAAGACCTATACTCTGAAAACTACAAGACACTCATGAGAGAAATTAAAGAAGATACCAATAAATGGAAACGCATCCAATGCTCATGGATAGGAACAATTAATATTGTCAAAATGGCCATCCTTCCTAAAGCAATCTACAGATTTAATGCAATCCATATCAAAATACAAACAGCATTCTTCAATGAACTAGAGCAAATTGTTCTAAAATTCATACGGAATCAAAGACCCCGAATAGCCAAAGCAATCATGAGAAGGAAGAATAAAGCTGGGGGGATTATGCCCCAACTTCAAGCTGTACTACAAAGCCATAGTAATCAAGACAATTTGGTACTGGCACAAGAACTGACCTATACACCAATGGAACAGACTATAGAGCCCTGCTATAAACCCAACCATATATGGTCAATTAATGTACGATAAAGGAGCCATGGACATACAATGGGGAAATGGCAGTCTCTTCAACAGCTGGTGTTGGCAAAACTGGACAGCTACATGCAAGAGAATGAAACTGGATTATTGTTTAACCCCATGCTCTAAAGTAAACTCAAAATGGATCAAAGACCTGAATGTAAGTCATGAAACCATAAACTCTTAGATGACAACATAGGCAAAAATCTCCCGAATATAAGCATGAGCAACTTCTTCCTGAATGCATCTCCTCAAGCGAGGAAAACAAAAGCAGTAATAAACACATGGGACTACATCAAACTAAAAAGCTTCTGTTTGGCCAAGGAAACCATCAACAGAACAAAAAGGCATCCTACAGTATGGGAGAATATATTTGTAAATGACATATCCGACAAGAGGTTAACATCCAAATTATATAAAGAACTCACATGCCTCAACACACAAAAAGCCAATAATCCAATAAAAAAATGGGCAGAGGATATGAAGAGACAATTCTCCAAAGAAGAAATTATATGGCCAACAGACACATGAAAAGATGCTCCACATCACTAATCATCAGGGAAATGCAAATTAAAACCACAGTGAGGTATCACCTCATACCAGTAAGGATGGCCAGCATCCAAAAGACTAAGAACAACAAATGCTTGTGAGGATGTGGAGAAAGGGGAACCCTCCTACACTTCTGCTGGGAATGTAAGCTAGTTCAACCATTTTAGAAAGCAATATGGGGGCTCCTCAAAAAACTAAAAATAGAAATACCATTTGACCCGGAATCCCACTCCTTGGAATTTACCCAAAGAATACAACTTCTCATATTCAAAAAGACATATACACCCCTATGTTTACTGCAGCACTATTTACAATAGCCAGGAAATGGAAGCAACCTAAGTGTCCATCAAAAGATGAATGGATAAAGAAGATGTGGTACATATACCCAATGGAATATTATTCAGCCATGAGAACAAAACAAATCCTACCATTTGCAACAACATGGATGTAGCTGGAGGATATTACATTCAGTGAAATAAGCCAGGTGGAGAAAGACAAGTGCCAAATGATTTCCCTCATTTTTGGAGTATATCAATGCAGCAAAATTGAAGGAACAAATATCAGCAGACTCACAGACTCCAAGAAGGGACTAGCGGTTACCAAAGGGGAGGGTGTGGTATGGTGGGTGGGGATGGAGGGAGAAGGCGATTGAGCGTTAGTCTGTTTAGTACACATTGTGTAGGAGGTCACAGGGATAACAGTGTAGCACAGAGAAGGCAAACAGTGAATTTGTGGCATCTTGCTGCACTGATGGACAGTGGCTGTATTGGGGTATGGTTGTGGACTTGATGATGTGGGTGAAAGTGGTCGCCACATTGTTTTTTCACATGGGACCTTCATGGCAGTGTATATCAGTGATACCTTAATAAAAAATTTTTTTAGAAAAGAAAAACTGAAACATTAGGTAGACAGCAGTAATGACTACCATGAGCACATTGTTTTACATTTTTTTGTTGTTGGGGTATCATTGATGTATATTGTTGTGGGGATTTCATGGGAAGAGCAGTGTGGATTGCTGGATTCGCCCATATTGTCAAGTCCCCCCCAGTACTCCACTGCAGTCACTGTCCATCGGTGTAGTAAGATGTCACAAAGTCACTACTAGTACCATGACCATTTTTTGAATCATAACTAAACTTTCAATTACATCTTTAAGGAGTTTCATCCTTTAAATTTTCTTTTTTTCTCCAATAATTACCCACATCAAAAGGCAAAATGATGAGACTACCTACTTCTACTAATGGCTAGTTAAAATAGGAACTCTAGAACATGTAAAGTTTCTTTACTATGGAACATGATTTTTTTCTTCAACAAAGTTCCTGAAGATTTAGTAAAAGCAATTAAAAAGATGTAAAAAGACCTCAAATTTTACTTCCTTTTACTTTTTCTTTTATTCCTTTTACTTCATTTTGTCAAACAAGTACTTAAAATCTTTAACTTCTTACCAAGCCTTTCTACCGCTAAAACAAGAAAAGACTGAAGGAAAATTAAATGGGAGGGTAAATGCCATATTTATTCCTTAAAAGTGGGGTGAAAGAGAAAAATAAAGATATTTTTATCATTTAAAAAAAGAAGGCACCAATAAATGGAAATACATCCCTTTCTCATATATAGGAAGAATTCATGCTATCAAAATGACCATCCTATCTAAAGCAATCTACAGATTCAGTGCAATCCCTATCAAAATACCAACAGCATTCTTCAGTGAACTGGAACAAAGTTCTAAAATTCATAGGGAACCGCAAAATACCCTGTATAGCTAAAGCAATCCAGAGAAGGAAGAACAAACCCAGGGAATTACACTCCCCAACTTCAAGCTCTACTATAAAGCCACAGTAATCAAAACAATTTTGTACTGGCACAAATACACAGACCTATAGATCAGTGGGACAGAATAGAGAGCCCAGATATAAACCCAAGTGTATACGGCCAATTAATATATGATAAAGGAGCCATGGATACACAGTGGGGAAGTGAAAGCTTCTTTGACAACTGGTATAGGCAAAACTGGAGAGCTACATGTAAGAGAATGAAATTGGATTATTGTCTAACTCCATACACAAAAGTAAACTTGAAATGGATCAAAGACATGAATGTAAGTCATGAAACCATAAAACTCTTAAAAGACAACATAGGCGAAAATCTCCTTAATATGAATATAAGCAACTTTTTCCTGAACATATGTCCTCGGGCAAGGGAAACAAAAGCAAAAATAAACAAATGGGACTACATCAAACTGAAAAGCTTTTGTACAGCAAAAGACATCATCAGCAGAACAAAAAGGCACATTATGGTATGGGAAAATAAATTCATAAAAGACATATCCGATAAGGGGTTAACATCCAAAATATATAAAGAATTCACACACCTTAACACCCAAAAAGCAAGTAACCTGATTAAAAAATGAGTGGAGGAACTGATCAGACACTTCTCCAAAGAAATTCAGATGGTCAACAGGCACATGAAAAGATGCTCCACATTGCTAATTATACTCGAAATGCAAATTAAAACCACAGTGAGGTATCACCTCACACCAGTTAGGATGGCCAACATCCAAAAGACAAGGAACAAGAAATGCTGGCGAGGATGCAGAGAAAGAGGAACCCTCCTACACTGTTGGTGGGAATGCAAACTAGTTCAACCATTGTGGAAATTAATGTGGAGGTTCCTCAAAAAACTAAAAATAGAAATACCATTTGACTCAAGAATTCCACTCCTAGGAATTTACCCAAAGAAAACAACTTCTCAGATTCAAAAAGACATATGCACCCCCTATGTTTATTGCAGCACTATTTACAATAGCCAAGGCATGGAAGCAACCTAAGTGCCCATCAATAGATGAATGGATAAAGAAGATGTGGTACATATACACAATGGAATATTATTCAGCCATAAGAAGAAAACAAATCCTAACATTTGCAACAACATGGATGGAACTAAAGGGTATTATGCTCAGTGAAATAAGCCAAGAAGAGAAAGACAAGTTCCAAATGATTTCACTCATTTGTGAGGTATAACAAAGCAAAACTGAATGAACCAAACAAACATCAGCAGACTCACAGACTCCAAGAAGGGACTACAGGTTACCAAAGGGAAGGGTATGAGAAGGGTGGGCGAAGGGGATTAAGAGGCATTATGATTAGCACACATAATGTAGGGGGGTCTTGGGGAAGGCAGTATAACACAGAGAAGACAAATAGTGACTCTATAGCATCTTACTATGCTGATGGACAGTGACTGCAATGAGGTGTGGTGGGGGGGACTTGATAATAGGGGGAATGAAGTAACCACAATGTTGCTCATGTGAAATCTTGAGGTTAAGATTGTATATCAATGATGCCTTAATTTAAAAAAAAAAGAAACAAGGGACACCTATACACAATTTAAAGGAAAAAAAGATATTAATTATCTTGATTACTGAGAGTTTGTTACTCTTTTCAATTTCACACCTGATGTAAATGGCTCATTTGCTCAGCCATATCTAGGCCCTGATTAACCATTGTAAATCATAAAGTAGGAGATATTTCAATGGAAAAAGAAACACTTCAGATTGAACAGTTAGATAAGCTGTACAAAGTCTGTTTTACAGTCATTAATGCAATATTATTTTTGTTTCCACAATTTGTGGCATGGAGAAAAGAGGCCACTTTTGCATTTGTATAAATGGAATTTCTATAAATAGTAATAAGAAAGTTAGACAAAATTTACTTTTATGACTATGTGAAAGACACACGCCAGCCACATCAGGGATTGTGAATCAGCAGGGTCCCTTTACCTGAGTATTATTCCCTTTTTGCTATACTAAATATACTTCATAAAAAATATTCCTTTCTAGTTCTGTTGAACTATAATTGACATACAACATGGTATAAGTTTACGGTATATAGCATATTAACTTGACAAATGAATATATTGTAAAATGATTACCACAATAACTTTAGTTAATATTCATCACCTCACATTGTTAAAATAAATCTTGTGATAAGGTCTTTCAGGATTTACTCTGTTGGCAATTTTCAAATGCCAAATCTATTTTTCACATGTCTCCACCCTGCTCTGTGACCCCAGAGATGGATCAACCCTGCCTTGTCGTCTGACTTCAGGTTGTATGCAGTCAGTGGAAGCACAGGTGGATGCTCAGAACAAGGGAAAGGCATAGTTTTGGGTGTTCATGGCCCTGGATCTCTTTCCCCAGGTCACTGGTTGGCTGGGGGTGTATTTCCTTCTGACAGTCCTACCAGGAGCCCTGCCATGCAGCTGTCTCTCCCTGCTCATCCCATCAGGCTAAGGTTGCACAGACGGTTGCTTCCCGGTGTTGTTCAATGCAAGATGCTCTACCATACCCTAGTGGCTTCCCTTAAACTGGCCTTAATTCCTCATCTTAAGTGTGCCAGGAAAATGGTCGGTGGTATCAATATACTCATTGATTATTTGAATCAAGTTTTTGGAAAACTGAATTAAAATTTGTGGAACTAGATTTACAAGAAAATTCTTTGTGTAGGTTCCACTTGAAGTGTGGGAGGGCAGTTCTCCAACATCCCAGGATGAAACTTAATAGCCATCACATAGTTCTTTCAAATTTCAGTTCCACTTTCATCCTTCTAGTGAATGAAGGTGCATAGTAAGCTACAAATAGAAGCTGTACTTGACGTCACTGTCACTTTAATTTAGTCACTTAATTTGGAAGTAGGACAATGATAGCAATGTCATTATATGCTTTGGCTGCATTGCATTTAGTTTATTTGAAATTTTAAAACTTACTTCAGCTTAGTTTTCAACAAAACCTCTTGGATTCCATATACACAAAAGCTAATAACATGTTTATACCTATATCAGATTTGGGGCATAAGTACATAAGAGGGTTTAACTCAATGACATTGTATGACAAAATGAATTTAACATTCCCAAATCACTCTCATGTTGCCCAACTTTTCCTAAGAGGACACGCATGCACTGCTTAATGACTCAAAGATTGATTGAGAGAACTAAAACATCTGAAGCCCTAAGAAAATCCCCAAATGGCAAGCCAGATTCATGGGGAAGCTGAGTCAAGTTATTGAGGACACGTGGATACCAGCTTATGTACAATTTTATCCAAGCATCTCTAAAATTTTTCACTTAATGAGGTATATTATATGCAGAAAAATGGCCAGCAAATGTATGATGTATTTGGTAAAGGTAGCAATCCTATTGATAAATCCCTATCTCTCAGCCACCTGGATGTACCAGATTGGCAAGATTTCTCATCAGCATTTTGTATATTTTCCATGTTTCACAAGGCAAGAAAGGGTATCACTCAGCACTTCAAAATGCTTCAAGTGATGGATTCCTTTAATATGTTGCTAACCAATCTGCAGTATTTCTTTAAAAATAGCTCTTTGATATTATGTTTCACTTAAAAGAAGAATTAGGGATTAACAGTATAAATTGCATTTGTTATAGGTAACAGCAAAGGTTCAAGAATGAAAGTCCTCCTTTCCACCCCATTAGACCTGAGGATGCATCTTCGTTCTCTCTTCAAACCTCTTGCCACCTGGAGCTCAGGTTAAATATAGTGATGCTATGTCAGTCTAAAGAAATCCACAGATTTAGGAACTGCACATGGTATGGCAAATTCATTATTTCTGTGCTAAAGCATGAACAACACAGTGAACTGTGGGTGAGGCAGAGAAGGGGATGAAGTGAAATAATGGTAAATTTTAAACATCTATTCTACCCTTTTAGGAGTTTTCTTGAAATATACTTGGACGGTTTTCTTCTCAGCTAGTGATGTACACTTTTGATGGACATAGATTCTACTTTATCCAAATGTGAGCTACAATCATCTGTGAAGTTATTCTTTTACTTACATTACAGGTCATAGTATGCATGGAGCCAAGGTCTATAATAAAATCAATAAGAACATTGAAAGGTAGTTACAACATATTCCAAGTGAAAGAAGTAAATACAACATAACAAGAATTAAAGAGTAGTTTTCTCAAAGTGAAATACTATCTGAGGACTTTCTAAGCCCAGAAGGTTCAAGAAATAGCTAAATGTTCACTGATAGAAACATTTAATCCTGGGCTTTTGTACAGTCTTTCAGTTTTGGGTTTCAACAACAACAACAAAAAAACAACTTATATTGTGTTATTACTCTACTGGGAGTGAAAGCAAATTTACTGTTTTAAAGAAATAAGATCTCAAGGCTGAAGATGCAATACTTAAGAAAGTGGGAGAAATTGAGAATTCCTATTTCTGGGCAAAGATATTCTCTTAACACTTTTAGGATCCAGCCAGCCAATGAAGCTGACAAAAAGGCTATGATTTTAAAGGTAGAAAAGAGAAAAATTAAACTTCAGATCTGTTTTGTGCATCAAGAAATACGGTAACAAGAAGAAATAGGATCTTGATGTCTAAGAAGCAGACTACCTATAATTTTAAGACACTAAACTAATAACCAAGAAACCAAAGAGCAATATACAGATGTTGTCTGCCTTTAGCATTCAAGCTCTGTTCTGTTTTGTTTTTAATGTTGAAAGACTCAATTTATATTTACTGGGAATTTCAATTGAGAACAGTCCTTGATTGTTACTGTATATGAAGAAATGGCTTAGATTGATTTTAATATTTTCAAAGCACAGAGCAGAAGACTGACACTGTATCATGAAAGTAAAGCTGGGAAACCCTTCTTTACAAGTGTTCTGGTGGATGATCCAGAAGAGATGGAGGAGTGTGCTATTAGGGAAATGGGCTGAACCGAAGCCTGACATCAGTTTTGAATTTACCCAAGTTCAAATAACATTTAGGTTGAAAGCTCAATGAAAATGGTTAACTGAGGAAACAAAGAGCATAGAAGTTTGTCGTGGAATAAAGAATTCTAAAGAAGGGACTGAAGTGTAGATTTATATAGTTTTTGCCATAAGCAAAAGATAATTATTATTGTTTGGGGAGATCTTCTTTATAGTATCTTGTTAAGGAAATGCAGTTCTTCTATAAATGAAGGTATATAAAAGTTTATAGCAAAAAAAGAAAGTGTCCTTCCTTCTCTACTGCGAAACACATACCTACCCTGCCACTTTCCTTTTTAGTAAATATTCCATGCCATGTGACTTTCACTTCCCTTCCTTGAAGTCATGGTATTTTCAGGAGATACCTGCCTGGAGCCAGGAATCGTATCTTTTTCCTAGCATGCAGTGGGCATACCATCAGAAGTCATAGAATTTAATGTTAGAACACAGGGCATCTTGTCTCACTGAGGAACACCTTTCAGAATACATGCAAAAGGTTGCTGTGTGTGCATGACTTATGTTTTTTCAGGTTCCCTTGCGATGGTAAGGTCCTGAAGAATAAGCATGTCCTATTTGCTTTTTAATCACCAGCATCACCAACCAAAGCAGTTTTCCCATTATTGCCATTAATAAATGTTATGTTAGACTGAAAAAAGATGAGTATTTATTAATCAGATAAATGGATAGAAATGGTTTTCAGAATTAAATTCTAAAAAAATAAAATTGAAGGAATATTCAGTGAGGGAGGAAGGATTCTATACTCATCATTAAAGACCTAAGTTCACATTCTAGGTGGCCAGCTCGTTGAGCTGGATAGCCCCAGAAAATCTATAATATTTCCATTATTTACTATGTTTAAACAAGGCAGTACCCTTATGTAACAAAGGAAAACCAAATAAATTCGCTACTGACATATAAAAGTGAGGGAAGCTAAGAAGAATATGGAAAGAAAAGGAGAAAGGAGAACAACTTGCAAATTTTTCTATAGAGACATGAAAAATTTTAAAGATATGTGTCTGCAGTCAGCAGTTAATAATGTGAAGAGGTATTTTTTACTCGAAAGTTTATTGAACAAATTTGTGCTGAATGCCTATAATGCAATGGGGTAACTTCCAGAATTGTTTCAGCAGACCTCACAGTCCAGCAAGAACATGGAGACAATAAACAACAAATCTAGTGCTATGTCATCAGCACCATGAGGGTGAACATAGTAAGGTAAGACTACAGAGCATAAGGGCTGACTTATAGGGTAGGGAGTCCTCAGTGAGATGTGAAGAATGTTCAGATGCTCATCTTTTTTGGGGGGGAGGTTATTATTATTTTTTAACTTTATTTTGACATCATTAATCAACAATTAAATGAGCAGTATTATGGTGATTACACCACCCCCTTCATCAGGTCCCCCCCACCAACCCCATTATAGTCACTGTCCATCAGCATAGTGAGATGCTATAGAGTCACTACTTGTCTTCTCTGGGTTGTACAGCCCTCCCCGTGCCCCCCTAACATTACATCTGCTAATCCTAATGCCCCTTTTCCCCTTTGTCCCTCCCTTCCCACCCACCCTCCCCAGTCCCTTTCCCTTTGGTAACTATTAGTCCGTTCTTGGGTTCTGTGAGTCTGCTGCTGTTTGTTCCTTCAGTTTTTTTCTCAGTTCTTATACTCCACATATGAGTGAAATCATTTGGTACTTGTCTTTTTCGGCTTGGCTTATTTCACTGAGCATAATACCCTCTAGCTCCATCCATGTTGTTGCAAATGTTAGGATTTGTTTTCTTCTTATGGCTGAATAATATTCCATTGTGTATATGTACCACCTCTTCTTTATCCATTCATCTACTGATGGACACTTAGGTTGCTTCCATTTCTTGGCTATTGTAAATAGTACTGCGATAAACATAGGGGTGCATCTGTCCTTTTCAAATTGGGCTGCTGCATTCTTAGGGTAAATTCCTAGGAGTGGAATTCCTGAGTCAAATGGTATTTCTATTTTGAGTTTTTTGAGGAACCTCCATACTGCTTTCCACAATAGTTGAACTAACTTGCAGTCCCACCACCAGTGTAGGAGGGTTCCCTTTTTTCCACATCCTCACCAACATTTGCTGTTGTTTGTGTTTTGGATGTTGGCCATCCTCACTGGTGTGAGGTGATATCTCATTGTGGTTTTAATCTGCATTTCTCTGATGATTAGCGATGTGGAGCATCTTTTCATGTGCCTGTTGGCCATCTGAATTTCTTTTTTGGAGAAGTGTCTATTCATGTCCTCTGCTCATTTCTTAATTGGACCATTTGCTTTTTGTTTGTTGAGGTGCATGAGTTTTTTATATATTTTGGAAGTCAACCCCTTATCGGATACATCATTTATGAGTATTTTCTCCCATACTGTAGGATGTCTTTTTGTTCTACTGATGGTGTCCTTTGCTGTACAGAAGCTTTGCAGCTTGATATAGTCCCACTTGTTCATTTTTGCTTTGTTTCCCTTGCCCGGGGAGATATGTTCATGAAGAAGTCGCTCATGTTTATGTCCAAGAGATTTTTGCCTATATTTTTTTCTAAGAGTTTTATGGTTTCATGACTTACATTCATGTATTTGATCCACCTTGAGTTTACCTTTGTGGATGGGGTTAGACAGTAGTCGAGTTTCATTCTCTTACATGTAGCTGTCCAGTATTTCCAACACCAGCTGCTGAAGAGGTCATCATCTCCCCAATGTATATCCAAGGCTCCCTTATCAAATATTAATTGACTGTATGTGTTTGGGTTGATGTTTGGATGGTCTATTCTATTCCACTGATCTGTGGGTCTGTTTTTTGTGCCAATACCAAATTGTCTTGATTACTGTGGCTTTGTAGTAGGGCTTGAAGTCAGGGAGTGTAATTCCCCCTGTTTTATTCCTCCTTCTCAGGATTGCTTTGGCTATTCAGTGTCTCTTGTGGTGCCATATGAATTTTAGAATTATTTGTTCCAGTTCATTGAAGAAACCTGTTGGTATTTTGATAGGGATTGCATTGAGTCTGTATATTGCTTTAGGTAGTATAGCCATTTTGACAATATTTATTCTTCCCAGACAAGAGCATAGGATGAGTTTCCATTTGTTAGTGTCCTCTTTAATTTCTCTTAGGAGTGTCTTGTAGTTTTCAGAGTACACATCTTTCACTTCCTTCGTTAGGGTTATTCCTAGGTATTTTATTCTTTTTGATGCAATTGTGAATGGAACTGTTTTTCTGATTACTCTTTCTGTTAGTTCATCATTAGTGTATAGGAAAGCAACAGATTTCTGTGTGTTAATTTTGTATCCTGCAAATTTGCTGAATTCAGATATTAGTTCTAGTAGTTTTCGAGTGGAGTCTTCAGGGTTTTTTATGTACAATATCATGTCATCTGCAAATAGTGACAATTTGACTTCTTTACCAATCTGGATGCCTTCTATGTCTTTTTTTTTGCCTGATTGCTGTGGCTAGGACCTCCAGTACTATGGTGAATAACAGTGGAGAGAGTGGGCATCCCTGTCTTGTTCCCGATCTTAGATGAAAAGCTTTCAGCGTCTCGCTGTTAAGTATGATGTTAGCTGTGCGTTTGTCATATGTGGCCTTTATGATGTTGACGTACTTGCCCTCTATACCCATTTTGTTGAGAGTCTTAATCATGAATGGTAGCTGAATTTTGTCAAATGCTTTTTCAGCATCTATGGAGATGATCATGTGGTTTTTGTTCTTCTTTTTGTTGATGTGGTGGATGATGTTGATGGATTTTCGAATGTTGTACCATCCTTCCATCCCTGGGATGAATCCCACTTGATCATGGTGTATGATCCTCTTGATGTATTTTTGAGTTCGGTTTGCTAATATTTTGTAGAGTATTTTTGCATCCACATTCATCGGGGATATTGGTCTGTAGTTTTCTTTTTTGGTGAGGTCTTTGCCAGGTTTTGGTATTAGAGTGATGCTGGCTTCATAGAATGAGTTTGGAAGTATTCCCTCCTCTTCTATTTTTTGGAAAACTTTAAGGAGAATGGGTGTCATTTCTTCTTTATATGTCTGGTAGAATTCAGAGGTGAATCCATCTGGTCTTGGGCAGTTTTTTGATTACCGCTTCAATTTCGTTGCTGGTGATTGGTCTGTTTAGTTTTTCTGTTTCTTGTTTGGTCAGTTTTGGAAGGTTGTATTTTTCTAAGAAGTTATCCATTTCTTCTAGGTTTTCCAGCTTGCTAGCATATAGAATCTCATAGTATTCTATTGTAATTCTTTGTATTTCTGTGGGATCTGTCATCATTTTTCCTTTCTCATTTCTGATTGTGTTATGTGTGTAGATTCCCTTTTTCTCTTAATGAATCTGGCTAGGGGTTTATCTATTTTGTTTATTTTTTCAAAGAACCAGCTCTTGGTTTCATTTATTTTTTCTATTGTTTTGTTCTTTTAAATTTTAATTATTTCTTCTCTGATCTTTATGTCCCTCCTTCTGGTGACTTTATGCCTCATTTGTTCTTCTTTTTCCAATTTCAGTAATTTTGTCTTTAGACTATTCATTTGGTAATGTTCTTTCTGTAGATAGGCCTGGACTGCAATATATTTTCCTCTTCTAGAACTGCCTTGCTGCGTCCCACAGAAGTTGTGGCTTCGTGTTGTTGTTGTCATTTGTCTCCATATACTCTTTGATTTCTGTTTTGATTTGATCATTGACCCATTGATTAATTAGGAGAATGTTGTTAAGTCTCCATGTATTTGTGAGACTTTTTGTTTTCTTCGTAAAGTTTATTTCTAGTTTAATACCTTTATGATCTGAGAAGTTGGTTGGTAGAATTTCAATATTTTCGATTTTACTGAGGTTCTTTTTGTGGCCTAGTATGTGGTCTATTCTGGAAAATGTTCCATGTGCATTTGAGAAGAATCTGTATCCTACTGCTTTTGGGTGTAGAGTTCTGTAGATGTCTGTTAGGTCCATCTGTTCTAGTGTGTTGTTCAGTGTCTCTGTGTCTTTACTTATTTTCTGTCTGGTAGATCTGTCCTTTGGAGATAGTGGTGTGTTGAAGTCACCTAAAATGAATGCATTACTGTCTATTTCCTCCTTTAATTCTGATAGCATTTGTTTCACATATGCTGACACTTCTGTGTTGGGTGCATAGATATTTAAAATGGTTATATCCTCTTGTTGGACTGACCCTTTTATCATTATGTAATGTCCTTCTTTGTCTCTTGCTACTTTCGTTTTGAAGTCTAATTTGTCTGAGACAAGTACTGCAACAACTGCTTTTTTCTCCTTGTTGTTTGCATGAAATATCTTTTTTCCATCTCTTCACTTTTTTAAATATAATTTATTTTATTATCATTAATCTACAATTACATGTGCAATATTATGGTTATTAAAATACCCCTTCATCAGGTCCCTCCCACCAACCCCATTACAGTCACTGTCCATCAGCGTAGTGAGATGCTATAGAAACACTACTTGTCTTCTCTGAGTTGTATTGCCCTCCCCGTGCCCCCACAACATTACATCAGCTAATTGTAATGCCCCTTTTTCCTTCTTATCCCTCCCTTCCCACCCATTTTCCCCAGTCCCTTTCCCTTTGGTAACTATTAGTCCATTCTTGTGTTCTGTGAGTCTGCTGCTATTTTGTTCCTCCAGTATTTTTTCGTTGTTCTTATACTCCACATATGAGTGAAATCATTTGATACTTGTCTTTTTCAGCTTCGCTTATTTCACTAAGCATAATACCCTCTAGCTCCATCCATGTTGTTGCAAATGGTAGGATTTGTTTTCTTCTTATGGCTGAATTATATTCCATTGTGTATATGTACCACCTCTTCTTTATCCATTCATCTACTGATGGACACTTAGGTTGCTTCCATTTCTTGGCTATTGTAAATAGTGCTGCGATAAACATAGGGGTGCATATGTCTTTTTCAAAGTGGGCTGCTGCATTCTTAGGGTAAATTCCTAGGAGTGGGATTCCTGGGTCAAATGGTATTTCTATTTTGAGTTTTTTGAGGAACCTCCATGCTGCTTTCCACAATGGTTGAACTATTTTGCATTCCCACCAGCAGTGTAGGAGGGTTCCCTTTTCTCCACATCCTCGCCAACATTTGTTGTTGTTTGTGTTTTGGATGTTGGCCATCCTCACTGGTGTGAGGTGATATCTCATTGTGGTTTTAATCTGCATTTCTCTGATGATTAGCGATGTGGAGCATCTTTTCATGTGCCTGTTGGCCATCTGAATTTCTTCTTTGGAGAAGTTTCTATTCATGTCCTCTGCCCATTTCTTAATTGGATTATTTGCTTTCTGTTTGTTAAGGTGCATGAGTTCTTTATATATTATGGATGTCAACCCTTTATCAGATACGTTTTTTATGAATATATTCTCCAATACTGTAGGATGTCTTTTTGTTCTACTGATGGTGTCCTTTGCTGTACAGAAGCTTTGCAGCTTGATATAGTCCCACTTGTTCATTTTTGCTTTTGTTTCCCTTGCCGGGGAGATATGTTCATGAAGAAGTTGCTCATGTTTATGTCCAAGAGATTTTTGCCTATGTTTTTTTCTAAGAGTTTTATGGTTTCATGACTTACATTCAGGTCTTTGATCCACCTAGAGTTTACCTTTGTGTATGGGGCTAGACAGTAGTCCAGTTTCATTCTCTTACATGTAGCTGTCCAGTTTTTCCAACACCAGCTGCTGAAGAGGCTGTCATCTCCCCATTGTATATCCAAGGCACTTTTATCAAATATTAATTGACTGTATATGTTTGGGTTAATGTTTGGATTTTCTATTCTGTTCCACTGGTCTGTAGGTCTGTTTTTGTGCCAATACCAAATTGTCTTGATTATTGTGGCTTTGTAGTAGAGCTTGAAGTCAGGGAGTGTAATTCCCCCTGTTTTATTCCTCCTTCTCAGGATTGATTTGGCTACTGGGGACTTTTGTGGTTCATATGAATTTTAGAATTATTTGTTTCAGTTCATTGGAAAGCTGTTGGTAGTTTGATAGGGATTGCATTGAATCTGTAGATTGCTTTAGGTAGTATAGCCATTTTGACAATATTTATTCTTCCTAGCCAAGAGCATGGGATGCATTTCCATTTGTTAGTGTCCTCTTTAATTTCTCTTAGGAGTGTCTTGCAGTTTTCAGAGTACAGGTCTTTCACTTCCTTCGTTAGGTTTATTCCTAGGTATTTTATTCTTTTTGATGCAATTCTGAATGGAATTGTTTTTCTGATTTCTCTTTCTGTTAGTTCATCATTAGTGTGTAAGAAAGCAACAGATTTCTGTGTGTTAATTTTGTATCCTGCAAATTTGCTGAATTCAGATATTAGTTCTAGTAGTTTTGGAATGGAATCTTTAGGGTTTTTTATGTACAGTATCATGTCATCTGCAAATAGTGACAATTTGACTTCTTCTTTACCAATCTGGATGCCTTGTATGTCTTTGTTTTGTCTGATTGCTGTGGCTAGGACCTCCAGTACTATGTTGAATAACAGTGGAGAGAGTGGGCATCCCTGTCTTGTTCCCGATCTTAGATGAAAAGCTTTCAGCGTCTCGCCGTTAAGTATGATGTTAGCTGTGGGTTTGTCATATATAGCCTTTATGATGTTGAGGTACTTGCTGTCTATACCCATTTTGTTGAGAGTTTTAATCAGGAATGGATGTTGAATTTTGTCAAATGCTTTTTCAGCATCTATGTGGTTTTTGTTCTTCTTTTTGTTGATGTGGTGGATGATGTTGATGGATTTTCGAATGTTGTACCATCCTTCCATCCCTGGGATGAATCCCAATTGATCATGGTGTATGATCCTCTTGATGTATTTTTGAATTCGCTTTGCTAATATTTTGTAGAGTATTTTTACATCTACGTTCATCAGGGATATTGGTCTGTAATTTTCTTTTTTGGTGAGGTCTTTGCCCGGTTTTGGTATTAGAGTGATGCTGGCTTCATAGAATGAGTTTGGAAGCATTCCCTCCACTTCTATTTTTTGGAAAACTTTAAGGAGAATTGGTGTTATTTCTTCTCTATATGTCTCGTAGAATTCAGTGGTGAATCCATCAGGCCCGGGGGTTTTGTTCTTGGGTAATTTTTGATTACCAATTCGATTTCGTCACTGGTGATTGGTCTGTTTAGTTTTTCTGTTTCTTGCTTGGTCAGTCTTGGAAGGTTGTATTTTTCTAAGAAGTCGTCCATTTCTTCAATGTTTTCCAGCTTGTTAGCATATAGATTATCATAATATTCTCTTATAATTCTTTGTATTTCTGTGGGGTCCATCGTGATTTTTCCTTTCTCATTTCTGATTGTGCTTATGTGTGTAGATTCTCGTTTTCTTTTAATGAGTCTGGCTAGGGGTTTATCTATTTTCTTTGTTTTTTCAAAAAACCAGCTCTTGGTTTCATTGATTTTTTCTACTGTTTTATTCTTCTCAATTTTATTTATTTCTTCTCTGATCTTTATTATGTCCCTCCTTCTGGTGACTTTCGGCCTCATTTATTCTTCTTTTTCCAATTTCAATAATTCTGTCTTTAGACAATTCATTTGGGAATGTTCTTCCTTCTTTAAATAGGCCTGGATTGCAATATACTTTCCTCTTAGAACTGCCTTTGCTGCATCCCACAGAAGTTGTGGCTTTGTGTTGTTGTTGTTATTAGTCTCCATATATTCTTTGATTTCTGTTTTGATTTGGTCGTTAACCCATTGATTAATTAGGAGAGTGTTGTTAAGTCTCCATGTACTTGGGGGCCTTTTTGATTACTTTCTAAAATTTATTTCTAGTTTTATACCTTGGTGATATGAGAAGTTGGTTGGTAGGATTTCAATATTTTTGAAATTACTGAGGTTCTTTTTGTGGCCTAGTATGTGGTCTATTCTGGAAAATGTTCCATGTGCACTTGAGAAGAATGTGTAACCTGTTGCTTTTGGGTGTAGAGTTCTGTAGATGTCAGTTAGGTCCATCTGTTCTAGTGTGTTGTTCAGTGCCTCTGTGTCTTTACTTATTTTCTATCTGGTTGATCTGTCTTCTGGAG